>JAJKFI010000122.1:1333636-1378172 GCA_029204185.1 Lerista edwardsae
GAGTAGGAGAGAATTTGAAAAATCAGGTTCAAGTCACCAGAACCCCCAGCAATAAGGCAGGCAGGCAGACCTTTACATAAACAGGTACGACCCTGCACACATACTTCCATGCACCACCTTTTTCAGTCCATGCTGAATCTGTACACCACATTTAATATTACTGAGGTTCTGCCCCACATGTGAATACACTCCATCGCTCGGCTCCCTTTCACCCTATCAGTTCTCCAGGCCCGGCCCACCCTCGAGCTTTGAAATCACCACTTACCTTGAGCAGTTCCTCCTCCTTCTGGAAACAGAGCACCTGAGAACCGACAATAGGGGCACAGCTCTGCAAGGTGAAGATGTTGCGCACAAATGAATCCTTCTCCCCCTGGCGCAGGACCATATTGGCAATCTGGATCACTGGGTCCTTCTCTGGTTCGGGGAAGATGCCTGGGAGGAAACAAAGGAGGGCCTGGTTACTGCCAAAGCTGAAAACATCCCCTTCCTTAACAATGGCAAACCTGTTATCAGAATTTTACTCCTAACAAGACAGTGGAGGGCTCATTTCACAAGATGCTAGCCCACAATGTTTGCTGGTTCTAGGTTAAACACACACACAGCATCCGGCAATATAGCAAGTAGTTGTTCATTCTGAAAACTGAACAAATGCAGCTTTTCATCACTAACGCACCATATTCATATAGCCGCTTCGTTCGTTCAAAAGAAATTGCTTGGCTAAAACAGCTAAGGCAGACTTGTGGTCCTCCATTTACCTATGGCAATTACCAGTTCCCCCTGGGCAAGCCTTTGGACAAAGACCACTGCTCAAGCCACCCATAATGAAGTTTTGTAGAGGGTCTGCAAACATTTCCAATTCTCCACTAGGCTGATTTTGGTCCTTAGTGCACCATCCACCAAAGAAGTTTCATTCCTCCCAGACTGTTCATGCCGAGAAGTTAATTAAGCACATTTCAGGGTTCTGAAACTACTCAGAGTTATCATAACCCTTTTGGGATTATCTGGAAGGACACTCAATTCTAATCTCCCATCTCCGATGTCCCAGGCCAAAATCCTAGACCTAGTCTCATGGAAGTGAACCACTGAACTTAATGGGAAAACATTTCTGAATAGACAAGTTCAGGATCAGGTTGCAAAACTACCTCCCCAGCACACTGCCCCTCAAAGTTCCTTGGTACCTTTGCGTCCAGCACACTCAATATCAAAGCTAAGCACGCGCAATGGGGCAATGTGCTGCCATTCTCCTTCAGGGGGATGGCTAATGAAATCCATCCAGGCCACATCAGCCTCCAGCTGACAGAGTGACACCTGTGAGTGGGGAGAGAAAAGGCAGATTAAATGAGCGAGGCATTCTCAGAGTGCACAGACGTCAACACTGGAAGATCCCTTGCACCTTCCCAACTAGAGACCCTCCACCTCTGAAGGGTCTCAACACACCACTGTGTAATGTCTCCTGTCATGTCTCCCAATAACTGGTGGTGATGGTATCTGGCCTAGGTGCCGTTAAAAGCGGATTGGACAGATTTCTGAGAGAAAAAGTCCATCACAGACTACAGGCCATGAGCGGTGATGTAACCTCCTTACTTTAGAAGTAGGTTGCTTCAAAATGCCAGATGCAGGGGAGTGGCAACAGAATGCAGGCATCTTGTTGTCTCATGTGCTCCCTGAGGCATCTGGTGGGCCACTGTGAGATATAGGAAGTTGGGCTAGATGGGCCTTTGGCCTGATCCAGCAAGGCTCTTCTTATTATATGTTACTTTCAGGTAGTTAGAACTGCAGATAAATGAAACCATGATGATGGGACCTGCAGATATGGGGTGGGGTGGGAATGCCTATTCTCACTCAGCCTCTGTTCCATCTAGCTCAGAACTACCTGTACTGACAGACAGTGGCTCCCCAAGGTTTCAGACAGAGCAATTCCCCAGCATTACCCAGAGACATCAGGGACTGAAGCTTAGACAGCTTACACAGCATTCATGAGCCCTACCACTGAGGAGCACCAGATCATAGCAGCAGACCCCGTGTTCATGGCCCTCCCCAGAGGCTCCCCTCTGTCCCTTTAGTGACCTGCTCCCCCTCCACACAGCACCTTGGCTGGGTTCTCCTTGCTGGAATTCCCAGGAGACTGTTCTGGCCGCAAGCGATACTTGCCAGCAGGCAACTCAATCCAGTTGCAGCCGACGACATCCCGGTCTACCATAAACCTAAATTGGAGACAAATTGTGGGTTTGGGGAAAGCTGAGGAGAGAAACATGAACATTTCCATTTTCCCCACCAGTCCCAAATAGGGCAGTAAAAGAGAATTGAGCAAATGGGAGCGTTAAAGGTACAGACGAACTGAAACAAACTTCGTCATTGGGGACCAACACACCCAGAGTCTGTCCAAGTGTGCTTCTACTTCATTTCCAATTGGGATGATGCTAGAGGTGTAGGGGTTTTTTGTGTGATATTTTTTCTAAAATTTCTTGATTAAAATAGCAAATTGCGGTTACTTGTTTTTGTTCTACATTCTCATTCCAAGTCCTCATTTTTATTAATTTAAAATGCTTTAAAAATGTACTAGGTAGATGATATAGGTGATACGGTGTCAGCAGATGCAGCCACAGTATTATTTCTAATTAGAAAAGTAATCTATTTTAATTTATGGAAAATACCTTAAATATCTAATATTTTAACCCCCAAAACACGGTGTTCTGATGTGGTGTTTAACCAAAAAAAAGCCACCCCACTCTTATGCATTGCATGATCCTGGGCATTCGCTTCCAAAGAGCAAGGAACAAAATCCCCAAAAGCAGCAGCTGCAAATGCAAACAAAGGTGAACACCAAAGTCACCTTGGCTCCACTTAGGGGTAGAGAGGTGGGGTAGAGAGATGGGGAGAGAGGTGTGTTTTCCCTTGCCCTATTTTAGCTCCTAAGCCTTCTTCAAATGTCACAGCTTTTCCAAGAAATCATGAGGACTAGAAGCATTATTCTGCTGAGATTGCAAAATGCACAGGCATGTCCCAGCATCCATTGATTCTATTAAATGTTATAGTTATTCTAACTAACTGATTCCAATTCTGACTATAACTGTTTTAGTTATCCACGGATGTCATGGATACTGGGACACTTACTAAAAAGATAGGGGAACATTAACGAATCTCTTTTTTTTTTACTGTGTTGCAGCAAAACCACTGATATTCCCCTATCAAACAGGCGACCCCAGTATCCACAGTTTCAGGTACCTACCAGGTGTCAGGAACAGAACCCCAGCAGATACCGGGGCATGCCTGTACATAACATTGGTTGATGGGCTGAGCAGGAAAAGAGCCATCTGGTTTCTGAGGAAGGATGCAAGATGCCTCAATAGGGGGAACCCTACCTGATTTCAAAGTCAATATTGGCCTCGTAAGCTTGATAGTGGTTCACTCCCAACGTCCCACATCGCAGTCCCTGTTCCAGTAACCTCTTGGCTGGGGCAATGAGCCGAGGCATTGCCATTGTAATTTTCAAGAAGGGTAAGAGATGCTCCCCGTGGTAGCCATACATGTCTGACATGAGAGAAAACAGTCAGAAAGCACAGGGGGATTCACTTCCTTTGGGGATTCAGGATCCCCTGTACTCCACATCTTCCCCACACTCCTGACGTCTATCCTGACATCACTGGCTTCCAATTCTGAATCTTCCCCCTCAACCTAGCTCTACACATTTGTTAGAGGTTTTATGTCCTTCAAACTGTAAGATTGCAAAACTTACTTGTCTACAACAGGGAAAAAAATTATGAAGCTTTTGTGTCTTGGCAATTCTTACTCATCATAGGTTACCAGGTAAGCCAAAATTTACAAGCTTAGGTCAGAAAGAGACTAGGCTTGATGGATCATTTTGGGAGAGGCCATAGCTCAATAACAGAACATATGTTTTGGATGCAGAAGGTACCAGGTTCAATCTCCAAATTCCTGTCTGAAGCCTTAGAGAGCTGCTACCAGTCAATGCTGATAATTAGAGATATTTGAAAACAGTGTTATTTATTGTGCTCAGATATAAGTGTTCAGTAAGGCTGCAACCCTATCTTATTCACCAGAAATGCCTCTATTGATAGTACTGAACTAGATGGAGCAAGGATATAAGGCTGCTTTCTATGTTTAATAGCTCTAAAGCAGCATTTCTCAACCAGTGGAACTCATACCCAAGGGAGTAGCTAAAGTGCAGGGTGGGTGCAGTTGCACCAGGCAACAAGCTTTAGGGGTGCAACAAGATGAGCTTGACGGGGCCAAAACTGTGACAATCTTGCTAAATATGAATAATACCATCATGTTATATATACAATTCAATGTGGAATTTAATGCGGAATGCAATGAAACAAATCGGAGTGTCATAACTTCATCTTATCAAATGTTATGGTAAAAAAAATCAAGAAAATGAGGAAAAAAACTGATGTCACTTCCTGTTGTGATGTCACTTCCAGGGCATCATTTTGCCCTCTGCACTGGACTACACATCCATTAGCTACTCCAGTGCTCATACCACTGGTGGTACTTGAGGTGGTGTCCAGTGGTACACATGGGACCCCCTGACCCCTGCTGCCTGGCAGTGAGACCAGCAATGCAATGTGACAAGCAGTGATAGGAGGCTCGGCAGGCAGAGTTCCAGCTTGCACTTTTTGCGGGCTTGAAAAAAAACCTCCCATTCTGACCTGAGCATCATCCTGGTGTTTATTGCATTGCGTCTGGCCTCCCAACCTGGAAGTAACTGGGCGTGACAATATATCCAGTTACTTCTGGTGGTGCATCCAATAGGTGGACCATGCAAAGCAGTACAGGAGGGAACGAACATTAAATGCAGCTCTAAAGGACTTTCCAGGGCATGAAGGCTGCAGCAATCCTGCTGAAGCTGAACAGGCCTAGGTCTGGGGCAGTGGTTGGATAGGTGACCTCAGCAAGGGAGTCCCATCATGGAAGAAAGATGGGATATGAATGAATAAAATTATGTTTCATTTATTCAGGCCCAAGTCAATAGCAAGGATAGCACTGAAGAGATGGCATCCCAGTCAAAGCAGCAGGGTGGCAGTACTGGGATTGGGTGCAAAAAGGGAATTATTTTTCAGAGTGCTATAACAGCAGGATTGCTATTAGGATGTGAGGGCAGAGTGGGGCATTCCAAATCCAAAACACAACATCTTACACAGCAGGGGCCTGCATGCATATTTTCCTGTCTCCCACTCACTTTGCTTCTGGCAGATCTCAACGGCTAGAACAGCTTGGCTCAGACCATCCTTGTTAGACCGCATGTCTCGGATCACAGCCGCATTCAGTTCCTGCTGAAAGTCAGCCAAGTGCTTTGCTTGGAATCCTGGGAGAAGCATTGCCAGGGGAAGGTAGGGTTGGAAGAGGAGCAGAATATGGTTAAGCAGCAGAGAGGATGGTGAGGGACAGCCCCTTACCTCCTAGCATATCTGCACATACTCACCAGCCTGGGCAGGCACATAGAAATAAGGGGCAAAGCCATGGATGTGGCAGCAAATACTGTTGCCTGATGCAGTGACACCAAACATCCGCAAGACAGGAACTGGACCCTGGGTGGATCCTGGGAATCCAGGGAGGTGGGTACCTGCCTCAAGAAGAGTTTGGATCAGCTACTGCAAATCCAGCCACCTAATATCCGAAACACTGAATTTCAGGCATACTGTAATGTCTATGCAGAATCACCACTACTGTAAACTTGGATACAACATCCCTCCACTAAAAACAACAACAGCAGCATAGTGCACAAAAACTGCTGAGCAAGTGTAGCAGACAAGAATTAAGATCTGAACTGAAGGGAGGCTCCAGTTTCTCTTAGGTCCCTAGTTTTTCAAAATTCCTAGCAAAAATGGCCCATTTTGTTTTCTGTAGGTTTAAGTTCCACAACATGAGGGCTAGAAACTCATTATTTGTGTTCAAAACTGAAAGTAAAAGTTCTACACAAAGACTTCTAAAGAGACCTCCCTACAAGCTTGATATAGCAACTTCATTTACACCAATTGGAAAAATGGAACTACCACCTTTCAGGGGAATTCCAGACTTGGTCCACTCTGGCAAACAGATCCAAGGACACTGTGGGGCTATTGTAGTTACCAAAAGCCCCAGGAGCGTCAGATTTTTCCTCTAGTAGCAGAGAGTTACTGTCTTATGAGAAGGCAATACCTAGTTCTGAAAACCACTTCCCAGAAGGCAGAATGCTACCAGAGATTCCTGAAGCCCAGCCTACCCAATCCTTAATGCCATCAAAACTTCTTTGTCATTATCCTGGTTATAGACTTACCCACATAATACTCCAGTTCCACTTGCTGGAAGCAAATGGCTTCCTCTTTGGGGTTGATTTTGGGAGGTGGTGGCCTTTGCCACTTTGGATTTCGCACAGAAGAGAAGAGATTACCTTGAAGGAGTGGAGAAATCAAGGTCAGAGATGAGCTTCGACTCCCCTTTGATCAACCCCAGACTCTGAACTATGAAGATCCTGCCCCTCTCAAGTCCTACAATTGGCAGGCTAAAAAGGGCAAGAAGACGATAAACTGGGCAAGAGGCACTTTTTTCAAGTGGTGTGGTGTTCCTCTTACATTTAACAGGGGGAGAGTAACTGTACTTATTTACCCCAGTACAAGGTGTTTTCTAGAGGCTGTTGCTGGTGGTCTGCATTTTTTTTTTTTAAGATTGGGACCTCTTTAGGGACAGGGAACCATTTAACATGGGGCGGGGGCTGGAAACCACTTTGTGAACTTTTTGTTGAAAAGTGGTATATAAATACTTAGGAGTATAAAGGCAACTTAGGATCTGGCTGTAACTCACCAAGGGGGATGTCATCAGGTTCCAGCTGCCCTTCCTTCACCTCCTGAGCTATCTCGGCCTCCATCTCATCCAGAAAAGCCAATTCTTCTTCAAACTGCGAGGGGCCATCCTCATCCCAATCCCCTCCTCGCTGCCTCTTCCGTTGCGACAGAGTGGGCTCATCCACGCCAGAGCCTCCCAGGGAAGGTTTCCGTTTGCTCTCCATCTCGGCATTCTTAAGACAGTGAAGAAGTCACCCCGTGTCAACAGCCAACTCACTCCTCCATCAAACCCATATCCCCAGAAAGGTCTTTCTCCACAGTCTTTGGTTACATTCCCAGTGCAGAATCAGAAGAAATGTCAGCTCAAGCCACCAATCCTTAAGACCTTTGCAGCTGTTGTTCACACTACTTATTGCTGTAGCATCCAGTACACCTCCTCTCATGGAATCTATGGTCCCAATAGCCATCTCCTTCCCCTGTCACTTCACTTCTCTGCAAATGCAGGATCTATTTTCACCTACCCCAGACATACTTCAGTTCAGTAACTAAAGGCATTCCTTATATGAATGAAAGGTGTAGGGACAGAAGAACTCAACTCTTTGTGCCATGAATGAAGTCCAAAGAGATATACAATTTTTACCTTCCACTGATAGCATTATGAACCAAAGTAGACATTACATAGAAGATGATTGCCCAGGCTCCAGATAGGTTAAAAAAAAACACCCCTGAAAAGCAGCCTCAGAGGAGGCAATGAGCTGGGAGGGGGTACTGCTTAACCCCTTCCCTTCTTGCTGTTTGTCCATTCAAAACCACCCACCTGCAAGCTTTCCTGAGCGGGGAAAAGATACAGAGTCTCTCTATCTTGTCTTCTATGGAAAGAAAAGCATCTTCGAAGCACCAGTTTTAATGGGGCAAACAATAGGAAGGAAAAGGGTCAAAAGCAGCACTTCCCCCTCCATTTTCCCTCTACATAAACTGACAGATGTCAGTGACAGCTTTTCAGTTAAACACACATGTACACAGAACCAAAACTATGGGAAATGATTTGCCTGTGAAAGGTTAGCCCTTAGTCTTCTATGAAGATGCAAGCAAGGATGGCCGTACTGAATCAGACAAATGGCATCAAGCTCAGCATCTTGCTTTTCAGGAACAAATGGGCAGGTGCCTGCCAGTAAATTCACAAGCAGAGTTGGCAGCAACAGTCATGCTTTGTGATTGGCCCCCAAGACACTGAGCATCTCTATGAACATGGAGGATTGTGCTTTTGACTATCAGTACTGCAGGTTGAACCGCCGAGCTGTTGACTGGAAGGTTGGCAGTTCGAGACCATGCAACGGAGTGAGCTCCCGTTGCTTGTCCCAGTTCCTGCCAACCTAGCAATTCGAAAGCACCTAAAAATGCGAGTAGATAAATAGGTACCACTTCGGTGGGAAGGTAACAGTGTTCCGTGCACCTTGGCGTATTGTCATGCCAGCCACATGACCACGGAAGCTTGTCCTCGGACAAACGCCGGCTCTACAGGCTTAGAAACAGAGATGAGCACCGCCCCTTACAGTCGGTTACGACTAGACCATTCGGTCGTGGGGAACCTTTACCTTTATTCATCATTAGTACTAGCATTCAGCAAGGAATAGCATTCAACTATGCAGTTTTGAGAACTATAGTACTGGAATGCCTAATTCTATTTAAGGCCATTTGGATGAAAGCATTCAACAGAGCTAGATAAATCATTGGTTTGACTCAACAAGACGAGTCTTCTGCCCATGTATGTGATCACTAGAGGCAGCCTAAAATGGTTTTATTTTTTCTTGGTTGGTGGTGTTATCCTAAAAATAAATGGGCTGAAAGCCGTGTTATGTATTTTTATTCCAAATTAACATTTTAATCAGTTTTGACACATTTTTATCAATTGTAATCACTGTCATATAGGTGCTATATGTGTTTTATGTCTATGACCACAGGCATAACCACAGGCATAAAACTAGCCTTATCTTTGTTCAATTTATTTTGGTAGGGTGGCTGGGTGGACATGCCTTCTAGCGTGTTTGTTGAGCCCACACTGAGCTCCATGTTCACTGGATCAGGACCATTCCGATGGCTTTGCGTTCCCCCTTCCCTGGAGCCAAGACATGTTTGCTTGCTCATGAGAAAACATACCAATGTAGCTCAGTTTGGCTTTCCATATAATAGGCCTCACTACATTTCAATGTGACTCAGTTTCGGTTTCTTAGGGCTCCAAGCTTTTTCCTTTGCTGCTTCTGCGCATGCTCAGAAGAGTCTACATCCAGTTAGGAAAAAGCAACAGAGCTGCATGTGCAATTAGGGGCTTGGAAACACAATCAGAAGCACTCAGAATGGTTCACAGATGCTCCACAGCCACTTAAATAGGTCCATGTTGGTGTTATGTCGCTAATTGAGCAGGATATCGCATTTTGTCGTTTTATAAGCCCATAGCGGTGTTATTTTGCAATATGTCGTTTTTACCATTTTAGACTGCCCCTAGTAATCACACATCAATCATCCACTGGAGCGCTTAACAGCAACATGCCTCCGATTGGGGAACCGCAGCCATAAACCTGCCCAAGCCCCATTTTCTCCCCCCATACATCCCCATCATCTATCCCTCCCCAAAGCAATCTCCTCTCCTCTATTTGCATTTTATATGCATGTACACTCCACAGTGGTAGCCCATCCAACCCCACACACCCATTACCCACCCCATTCTTATTGGCCTCCAACCCCATATGTCCTGCTCCCCAGATCCTAGACACGCATCAACTTCGCGATGAGCTCACTCAAACAACCCTCCTTTGCCCCCCCCCAGTGTGCAAGGACGCATTTCCCTCCTCTCCTGCCCACAATGCGCCCCACAAAGTGCTTACCGCATTCCCCCTATCCCTGACCAGTCTCCCGCCAACAAGCTCAAGGGAGGAGCTTGTTTCTCCAGTTCCCTGTTGTCATGCCAGCCCTCTCCTAATTGGCTGCTCCCCACGTGCTTTTCCTAGATCCCGCGAGTGACGAACCAAACACTTTGCCTTCTGAGAGCGACCGGCAACAATGCGCATGCGCATCCCTCCTCTCATGTCGCACCAAGTGTCGCACCCTTCGCACCGTCGCACCGCCTCTGCCGCCATATTTTGAGGGGCAAACGAGCGGGGACTCAAAACGCGCATGGGCAGGAGCTCCTAGCGGACACCGTAAGCAAAAACCAAGAAGGTTAGATAACAGGAGACAACATGACGTCATTTTCTTGAAGCCACCTCGAGTCTACTAATATGGCTGACTCAGCTCTTTCCCGCCGAGGAGGATTGCTGCGGATTCACTAATAAAACTCTCCCTGCACGTGTGTAGAAGTTAATATCTACCTCGTTAAAAATGCCTGCGTGTTCTGCATACGGATGCACGAATCGCTGTCAGAAAAATGGGATTACTTTGCACAGGTACTTAAAATCATTGTGATTAATTGATACTGAAAAATATTACCTCATAAAGTATGCAACCCTTCACAAACTGAAGTAGGTATGAAGAAGTAAAAGGAACTCAATCCACACACAACCTTCAGCAGTGATTTTTCGGATACAAAATGTTTGGTTTGCACACCAGTAAGACTACACATTTGGCCGCTCATCTGAATACATTACATTACCGATAGCGGAACTGTTGTTATTGTGAATTTTACACCAAATGTTATGTGCATGTCAATAAGACTACACATTTGATCATGCTTCCAAATAATATAGGTACATTATTCCGATGCGCATCCGAATAATCACTGCCCACAACCTTCTAAGCAGCGCATTTCCCTAGTCTTTGTAGGCTTTAGAAGGTAAGAAGGAAATGCTGGAAATTCAGCATTCCTTCCTGTTCACACTTTATTTTTCCACCTTTCATTTTCTACTGTAATATTTATGAAATTCTAAACATTATCAGAATTTTTTTTTATGGGGCATGGCCGTTTTATTTTTGCTTGTGTAGATTTAAATAAAGTCTGTCAAAACAGTGCAATCTGAGTTTAAATAGACAGCATTTCGTCCGGTATGTTCAGTAATATAATTGTGAGGAATTTAACCTTGTAATTGCATATTAACTCATAATAAGGTTACCAATAATGTTTCTACACGATCACACGTTTTTATTTTCGTAAGTTTTTATTTCAGGAGTAAACTATTCAGTCCTAAACAGTACGAGCAAAGCAATCTGAAATGCTTGGAATCAGCATTGTTTCGAGTCAACTGACATGGCTGCTAAGCCCGCCCCCTGGCTTCAATTCGCTCCTATATTTTCTTAAGGCATGTCCTCTCCTGTTATCTAACCTTCTTAGCAAAAACACACGCTTGCTAAAGAGTATGGCGAGTGCCATACTAAGCGTGGCATTAGGCGGGTGGGGTTCGTCGACATTTTGCGAGTGGAAAACGATATATCTTTCGTTTTCCCTTCATATTATACGTCTCCTTCTTCCGCTTCAATGAAGCACAACAAAACAAGCCGCGTTTGTAGAAACGGCCTGCCCAAGACATCCCAACACCTGTGCTAACGTACTAAATATTGGCCCCCCACTCAGCCATGCCCCAGCTTTTGCTCCTCCCACTTCTTGTCCGGAAAAAGCAGATGAAACAGAAAAGGAAGTGTGAAGGAGACAATGACTGACACTCTAGCCCACCACTTGCCTCTCTTCACCACATTTCCTATCCCAGTATATTCCTAGCTTCCTTTTCCAATTCAGGGAGGGGGATGATAATGATAAGAAAAGAGGATCAGCTGCCCTACACCCTCACCTACCTACCTGTCACCTACCTAAGTCAGCCACCTCATGGATGAGCCAGCCTGCATACAAGTAAGAAAATACCCAAAAAAGAATGAATCCTGAAGTAGCTGTGTTGGTCCATTAAAGCAATGGTATTCAAACTTTTTAGGGATAGGGTGGCACAGGGGGTTAAACCGCTGCTGCTAGGCTTTCTGACTGGAAGGTTGGGAGTTCAAGACTGCGCGACAGAGTGAGCTCCCGTTGCTTGTTCCAGCTCCTGCCAACCTAGCAGTTCAAAAGCACTAAATGCAAGTAGATAAATAGGGATCACTTCGGTGGGAAGGTAACTGCAATCTGTGCGCTATGGCGTAGGGTCATGCCGGCCACATGACCACGGAAGCTTGTCCTTGGACAAAACGCTGGCTCTACAGGCTTAGAAACGGAGATGAGCACCGCCCCCTACAGTCAATCATGACTAGACCATTTGGTCGTGGGGAAACCTTTACCTTTTATTCAAACTTTTTAGACCCGGACCCACTTTTTAGAATGGCGCTCATGTCGGGACCCTCCAGAAGTGATGTCATTAACCTGGAAGTAATGTTGTGCAGGAAGTGACATCATCAAGCAGAAAGTGCTGTCATTAACATAATTAGCTGACACTCCTGAAATGCAAATTGGCATTCTTGGACTGCAGCAATTGTACAACCATGAAACTTCCCTCACAGAAAGCAAGATTAGGACCAAATATGATGTAGAAGCACTGAACTAAAAACATTTTTCTTTTAAAAAATACCTCACTTGAACAATCAAACTGTTAACACTCACAAAAGGAATATAACAAGGAAGGTCTGCAGTTTCCAAGGCCACAAGGCACAAGGGCCACCATAAAGTGCACTTGGACCACTCTTGGAGTCAGGGAGGATGGCACACATCTGTGTCCTGGCCTCTCTGCCTCCTAGAATGATCCAAACATACTTTATGGTGTTCCTTGTGCCCAGCCAAATTTTGCTGGCCTATCTGTGCCGGCTTAACTCCAGGTTAGGATTGTTCACTTAATTTAGTATTGTAGTTGGTAGGGGTGAGGAGGATCTTTCTTTTGGGAATAATCTTAGAAAGTAATCTGATTATTCATTAATCTATATTCCATGTCTTATATATATATATATATATATATATATATTTATATATATATTTATATATAAATAATTTATTTATTTATTTATTTATTTATTTAAATTTTGTGTTTGTTTATTTTCTTGGACCTTGACAGTATGTTGGACATATGATGCGGCCCTCATGCCAAAATGTTTGGAGACCCTGATCCAAAACACTGTTTGTATCAGTAAGATGCCACAGAAATAAAGACAGCATTATACATTACAAATGATTATGAAACAACTATAAAACAGGAGAGAGACACAGGCAGAGAGACTGTGCTGTCAGTTTTTAACTGCTGAGTTCTTCTGGGTTTTTCCCCTCATTTCTTTACTTTTCTCCCCTTAGGGAAAAGTGTGTTCATTCTTTCCAGCACTCAAGCACACATTTCTATAACTTTTTGAAAAAAATCTTCCTCTAGCAAAGCTAGCCTAGCCTAGCAAAGCTAGCGAATGTATTGTGAAAAATACGTTAATTCAAAAGGCCAAAACATTCCTTTACACAGTGTTTCTCAAACTGTGGGTGCAATCAGTGGTGGGATTCAAATGAATTAACAACCGGTTCTATGATGTCATAGCCGGAGCCAAAAAAACCCCGAAGCCAGCCAAGGTAAGCGAGTGGGCGGGGCCTGGCCATTTAACAACCAGTTCTATAGAACCTGGGCGAACCCCCTGAATCCCACCACTGGATGCAATCCTAACCAACCTTCCAGCACTGACATAGCTATGCTAACGGGGCATGTGCTGTATTCTGCAGTGGAACAGTAAGTCACGGAGGCATCCTCAAGATAAGGGAGCATTTGTTTCCTTACTTCGGAGCTGCATGGCCCTTACCTCGCTGCCAGAAAGTTGGTTAGGATTGATCCCTGTGTGTCAGAACATACTAGGTGAGTTGCAAGCCAAATTTCAGGTGGGTCCCCATTCATTTCAAAGTGTATTTTGTTTTTGGTATGTGACTGCATTTGGGGAAACATTACTTTTAACAAGGTACTATGTATATGCATTTAACAATGATAGTCAATGGGGCTTACTCCTGGGTAAATATTATTACAGCCTTTGGGATTTTGGGAATTTTTTTTAAACAGATCATCAGCAACTGCTTGGTAGAATTAGGAGAGTTCTTTATTTAAAATAAATTTTTAAATTTATTTATTTTAATAAATAAGTTGTACTTACTCTAAACATTTACTTACTTGATTTGATTGTATGGGAGGTGTTAAAAAATTTCCTGCTTGATTATGTCACTGACATAACTTCCAGGTTAATGACATCTGGTGGGTCCTGACATATTGTCATTCTAAAAAGCAGGAAAATTTAACACCCCCATATGACGAAATCAAAGTGAGTAAGTAAATTAATATGTTATTAACAATTACAATGTTGCAATACATATTAGTTTAAAAAAAAAATTAAAGTGCGGATCTGTAACATTTCCCCAAATGCCGTCACATATGGTAACAAGAAGTCTATTATATTAAAAATAAAGTACACTTTGAAATGAATTGGGACTCATCTGAAATTGGCTCACAACCCACCTAGTGGGTCCCAACCCACAGAGAAACACTTTAAGCCAATAAATAAATAACTTTTGAACATTATTAGCTGTGGTTGATCCTGGACCTTTTGATATTCCCCAGCCCCACATTACAATGTGCAAGAGTGAATTTTACTCTCCAGTTTTGATTTGGGGAAGGGGAGAGTTTGCTTAAGATATAAGGACTTTGAGAACCACTGCCCTGTCCATTCCAGGACACCATGTCTCCATGGAAACCGTTGAGGGGTATCAATATTTGTTGTATGATAGATACACATTCTGGTGAAAACAAAGTACTGTTATTAAAAGCAGAATTGGCCATGGAGAATGCACAAAAGATTGGTTTGTTATTGCAGAAGAGAAGGATTAAAATATGGTCATAGACCAGAAAGTCCCTCAAAAATACATTTCCCAACAGCTTCTTCTCTTCTGGCATTTTGCCTTTTGCCTCCTACACTCTTGTTATCTTACTTGATCTGTCACCAGAGCCACTTGAGATCCCTGTTAATCCACTACACCTTTTTTATAGTGCAAGTGCCTTTGTATCTTTGTTCGTTGGCCAGCTCATCTTATCGAAAGATCTTGATTGTTACATGATGTTTCCCTTTGCAGTTACTAACCAGTAAAAACTAGTGTGGTTATCGTATTTAATCTGGATACTAGAGAGTCTGTCTTCCATTAATTGAAACAAATGAAATATTGCCTTTTTGTGTTTTGTCTTTTGTGTTGCATTAAGTTTCAACCTTGGAATGGTTTTATTGTGCAATCCTAAGTGTGCCTAGTTCAAGACTGCGCAATGGAGTGAGCTCCCGTTGCTTGTCCCAGCTCCTGCCAACCTAGCAGTTCGAAAGCACCTAAATGCAAGTAGATAAATAGAGACCACTTCGGTGGGAAGGTAACGGCGTTCCGTGCGCTATGGCATAGAGTCATGCTGGCCACATGACCATGGAGGCTTGTCCTTGGACAAAATGCCGGCTCTACAGGCTTTGAAACGGAGATGAGCACCGCCCCCTACAGTTGGTCACGACTAGACCATTCGGTCATGGGGAAACCTTTACCTTTAAGTGTGCCTACTTGGAAGCAAGTTCCATTGTGCTTAATTGGGGGGGGGGAGGAAATGCATATAGGATTGCAATCTTCATGACATGAGCCTTGAAGTTGGGTTCGGTTCTTGAAAACTGAACTTTTCAGTTCAGTTAGGACATTCTGTGAATGATGTCCTGTTTAGAGCCCTTGACTGCTTTAAATGTTGTTTGTCACAGATGGTGAATTGTGTACTATAGATGCTTTGTATTTTTTCTGGCATAATGCTGTTTTTAAAATTTAAGTTTCAGATTTTCATGATGGGGGGGGGGACCCATAATAAGCTAAAAAAAAAGCCCAGGCACCATGGGTCCTCTTAGGGGGAGAGAGTCAGGGTAGAAATATAATAAACAAATAAATAATAAAACAACCAACCACCTCATCTACAAATGGAAGCGTTCCATCACATGAGATAGGGCATTGCTTCTCAAACTATCTAGGAGATGCTCCCATTGACTAATGGAATGAATGGGTGAAGGAGGACCTGCTATGCCAATGAATTTAACTCAATAGCTTTTCCGCAGGCTCATAAAATTTCACCTAATGTGCCATAGTGCTGTTGGAACTCATCAAAATTAGCCAACCATGATTTCCTTTATCAGGGAACAGATCCTTGCTATTACCATGTTGTCTATCTTGCTTGAATCTACCTGACCTCAGCATCTCATCTGAGAACCCAAGAGGTTGGGCTCCCAGCCTCTCTTTCATCCTGACCATCTAGACCCCACTTCCTGCAAATATGCAAGGCTTGTTGTCAACACCTAGGCTGTGTTCCATCCTCTGGCCACCAGCAGAAGGGCCAAACTGCTTCTTATGTCTGTGTCCACCTTATCTCACTACCTTGCACATGTCTGCTGCGGACTTGAGGGACCCCAAATTGCTTCTCATCATTTGGTTTTACTCCCCTTGTGGAGTGCAGGAGTATCACTAGGACAGTTGACATTTCATTGCAAGGTCACCCAGTGGAGTGATGTGAAATGACAATCACCATAACGGCCTGGAAAGTCCCTGGTTACAGAGCTTGGACAGGGAAGAGGGAAAGATGTGGGGGATCTCCCACTTTCTTGGATTCTCAGAAAAGAAAGGGAGAAAGGAGGATTAAAACTATAGGATTAAAGCTGATGTTACCCTAAAAGTAACATAAATAGATGGAGGGGATTAATGTGGTCTTGCTGCAAAATCGGGCAGTACAATGATGCTTCACTTGAGTGAGAAGGATTTCAGGTGGCCCAGAACGATTTGGACAGGACTGATCTCTGCTAAAGGCAGTTGCCAGAGATAAGAAAACAAAGAAATTTCCTCTCAAGAAGAGCCTAGCTTAATCTTCCTTATTTTAAGAACATAAGAAGAGCCTCACTGGATCAGGCCAAAGGCCCATCTAGTCCAGCTTCCTGTACCTCACAGCGGCCCACCAGATGCCTCAGGGAGCACACAAGATACGTGCATATCATTTCCACTCCCCTGTGTTCGGCACTCTGAGGTAAAATTCTGAGGTAAATAATAACTTGCAACCCAAGCTGGCTTTAAGAACATAAGAAGAGCCCTGCTGGATCAGGCCAAAGGCCCATCTAGTCCAGCTTCCTGTATCTCACAGTGGCCCACCAAATGCTTCAGGGAGCACACAAGACAACATCTGCATCCCGTTGCCATTCCCCTGCATCTGGCATTCTGAGGTAGCCTACTTTCTTGTATCAGGCAGAGGAGGCTGCATAATTATTTATTATCATGACAGCGTCAGCATAAAGAGAAATGTAATTATTTTGGTCCTTAGAATTCAACAGCTACATTATTTTCTGTTTCTTTGACCAGCAGTTTTGTACAAACGGCAAATAGTGGCTACAGAAGGGAGGACTTGGCTAGAACAGAAAAACGTCCTAGATAAAACCAATAATTTTTTAACCAATAATACAGTGCTTCTGGAACGCTTTTCTTCTAGACCAGAAGGCTCAGAATCCATTAGCCTATATGTGAAGCTTTGATTTTTTTGCCCCAATGTGATGTGCATCACTTTACACTCGTCTACATTGAAACACATCTGCCATTTTGCTGCCCATTCCCCCAGTTTGGAGAGATCCCTCTGGAATTCTTCACAATCCCTTCTGGTTTTAACCACCCAGAAAAGTTTAGTGTCATCTGCAAACTTGGCCACCTCGCTGCTTATCCCTGTCTCCTGGTCATTTATGCACAAGTTGAAAAGCACCTGTCCCAAGACGAATCTTTGGGGCACTTCCCTTTTCACCTCTCGCTATTGTGAAAATTGTCCATTGACTCCCATACTCTGCTTCCTGCTCCCCAACCAATTCTTAACCCATAAGAGGATGTATCCTCTTATTCCCTGGCTGAGAAGTTTTCCCAGGAGTCTTTGGTGAGGGACCGAGTCATGGTCAAGATGCTTTTCACACGGGGAGGGGAAAAAGCATTAAGGCTAAGTCTAGGTGGTGAAAGAAAATGTCTCCTGAGGTTTATGCTGCTTCCTTTCAGTGAGAATGTTATTATTAACCTTTAAAAAAAAATTGTTCTTTCGTCGAGGAGCTCAGGGTAGTGTATGTGGGTTATCTCCTCTCACAATAACCTAGAGCGCAATCCTAAACTGGAGTTAGGCAGGCATAAGCTAGGCTAGCAAAGTTTGGCCGGCACAAGGGCCACCATAAAGTGTGTTTGGACCACGCTCGGAGTCAGGGAGGATGGCTCACATCTGCGTGCTGGCCTCTCTGACTCCGAGAGTGGTCCAAACATACTTTATGGCATCCCTTGTGCTGGCCAAAGTTTGCTGGCTTAGTTTATGCCGGCCTGACTCAGTTTAGGATTGCGCCCCCAGTGAGGTAGGTCGGGTTGAGGGAGTGTGCAGCTGGCCCAGGGTCACCCAATGAGCTTTGTAGCTGGGTGGGGATTTGAACACAATCACACCATTGTACCGACTTTCCAAGTAACTGCTCAGCTCCAAGCTGCTCCTGTGACAACTGCATGGGCTTTCCCTAACTGGACTGTGTAGCCTCTTGTCCTCTATTTCCTTCTTCCAGGTTAAACAAAACCCCTTTTCTTACCCCTCCTTCCTTTCTTAGACCTTCCTCTTCCTTTTTCTTCTTTTCATCTGTGGGAGCGGCTCCCGGTTTTTCCAGCTAAACCCCTCAATTTCTCTCTCTTGTTCTCCCTTTATGGCCTCCTCCCCTTTGACCATACTCTTTCCTCCCTCTTTTCTCTTCCTGATTTGAGGAGAGCCACGCTCTAGCCATTTTCTGGTCCTTACTTTCTTGCAAGGTTCCCACGCGAGATACTCTGTTAACATAGCAAAGCAAGGAACATAAGAAGAACCCTGCCGGATCAGGTCCAGAGGTCCATCTAGTCCAGCTTCCTATATCTCACAGTGGCTCACCAGATGCCTGAGGGACCACACAAGACAAGATCCCTGCATCCTGTTGCTGCTCCCTTGCACCTGGCATTCTGAGTAGCCTACTTCAAAAACCAGGAGGTTGCACATACCCATCATGGTTTGTACTCTGTGATGGACTTTTCTTCTAGAAACCTGTCCAAATCCCGTTTAGGCTGCAATCTTATACATACTTTCCTGGGAGTAAGCCTCATTGAACACAATAGGACTTACATCTGAGTAGACATGCATAGGATTGCGCCGTCAAAGTCCTCCAAGGCAGACACTATCACCAAGGATGGCAAGGAGTTCCACAGATTAATTACCTGCTGGGTACAGAACTATTTTCTTTTATCTGTTCTAATTCTCCTAACACTCAATTTTAGTGGATACTGCTTGGTTCTGGTGTTGTGTGAGAGGGAAAAGAACATCCCTCTATTTACTCTGTACACCCCCTGCATAATTTTATACGCTCGGTCACTATTTTTCTAGGTTAAAGAGCCCCCAACGCTGTAGGCAAATGAAGTGCCTCAGACCAGTAAATCATTTTGGTTACTGTCTTCACCTTTTCTAGTTCCACTATCTCAGGAAATATCCTCTTTCCCAGGGGCTTCCTCTGGGAAACCCAGAAGCCAGAAATATAGGCAAACCACCCACTTCCATAACTTCCATTGCTGTTTCTCACAGCAACTGGAATTCAAGGGCAGCCTATCTCTGAATCTGGAAGTTGCATATAACTATCATGCATTGGAGCCATTGATAATATGGCTCTCCTGTGCTGGCATATATAGAAATCCCATTCTAAATCGATCAATATGTTTGAGTTAACTAATACAGTTAATGCCACTTGGGCATATGTAACAGGATCTAGTTCTTGTTTTGTGTCTGCAATGATCTGAGTCTTCCTTTCAAGCAATGGTTCTGTAGTGAAATCACCTTAACTTAGTTTCCCCCCCCCTCCAAGAAGGGCATTCTTATGCATAAAAGACATGTTCTGTCAAGGGTTGAGATTATGATTAGCTGTCTCTTGGCTCCACTTCATGAAGATCTGCCAGGATTTGGACAACTGCACTGCGGACTTTGTGTGGAAGCATCTACGACTGCAACATGACAGCATCCTCCCTTGTCAGGGCTTCAGCATGTCAGAAGATGGTCAAGTCCCTCCTCCACATAGGCAATCATAGGCTGAGCATGTGCACTGCTGAGCACACATGTCTTGCAAGCACCATCAGGCAGATCCTTGCGATAGTCAACAGAGGTTGGCAGTGCCAACCATCTGATTAGCATTGCGGGGACGGCTTTCAATCCAGTGGGGTCTGTGTGTACAAGAAGCTTGTTTCTGGGTATGCATCTCCCTTGATAGATTAGAGCAGTGTTTCTCAAACTGTGGGTCAGGACCCACTAGGTGGGTCACAAGCCAATTGTAGGTGGGTCGTGTAGCACCTAGTGCAGCCATCATTGAAAATATGGGAAGAAACACTGGACAGCGGGAGCACTGTGTGGTTATATTGCAAGTGTCAAAGATGTTCATGGGCTTTTTTTCTTTCTGATTCACTTCGCTAGTGGAAAATGGCTGAGAAATAACCCAACTTATTGCTGCATTCTCAGGAAAGCAGCAGTCTCTGGCATCACAATGATGGAACTTCCGGCTGTGACATCACTTCCGGTGGGTCCTGGACAGATTGTCATACTAAAAAATAAGTCCTGGTGCTAAAGTGGCTAAAGAGAACCACTGGATTAGAGCGTGTGCTGTCAGGCCCAAAGTTGCACCTTATTCTTTTATAAGAATGTGAGCACAATTCTAACTTGGGCAGGCGCAAGCAGGCCAGCTGGCCTGTTCTGCATCCTAAATTATTAGGAGGCAGCAGCAGTTAAACTGCAGGCAGCCCAACAGAGCTGCTTGGATTTATGCCTGCAAAATTGCAGGCCCCAGTCCAAGCCTCCTGCAGTGGTGCGAATCAGGGCCGTGTGGGCTAGGGACGGGGCTTTAGATGCAGCCTAACGTCTGCATCCAAATTCCACCCGCCTTCCGGTATGGCCCACAACTGCTTGCGTCAGCTGTGCGCCCAAAGCGCTGACATGAAAGTGCTTTATAGCAGCTTGCGTCGGCCCTAGGACACTTTTAGATTGCACCCTGAGTGTCATATTGATTTTCATAACAAACAATGTAGTGTCTAGTCTTTTTTTGCAGCGGATCTCCTTTTTGAACCCTGAAGACATTTCAAATTGCAGTAAGGGAGAAATGTAAACCACCACCGCCACCCCAGTCAGAAGGTGGTTGGGTACAATATGGATGTCCATGACGGATAAAATTATCAAGCAAATTACACAATCCACGGTCAGTCCATGGTCAGTCCAAGTCCATCCTCATGCCTTTCTAGGAATATATCTCCCATTTTTAAACTTAGCTGGTGAGACAAAACAACTTCAGGGAAAAAAAACTAATTACGAGTGCCAGGGCCTGCCTTAAGCCAATGTGACCAATGTCGTCACATTGGGCCCTGCACTTTGGGGGGCCTCACAGCAGTGCAGTGAGCAGGTCACTTGCTGCTGCAGCCAGGATCTCGATGGGCTGTAGGTCAATGGGGCGAGCGAAGCAGCTTTACCTTGGGGCCTCCCACCCGCCCCTGGCTCTGAACTGCCCAAAATAGGTCTCCTGGAAGCAGTTGGCGGTGATGTTGTCACTGCCAACTATTTCCAGGTGCTGCACATGGCACCACAAATGCTTTTCTTGGAGGGTGGGGTCCCCCACGGGAATGCCCTGTGTTGCGTCCCACCACTCCTAGAGCTGTTCCTGAAGGGTGCAATCCTAACTAACTTTCCAGCACTGACATAGCTGTGCCAATGGGGCATGTTCTGCATTCTGCAGTAGAATAGTAGTCACGGAGGCCTTTTCAAGGTAAGGGAATGTTTGTTCCCTTTCCTCAGAGCTGCCTTGCCTTTACCCTGGTGCTGGAAAGTAGGTTAGGATTGTACCCTAAATTGCATTTTTATTTTTAAAAGGAGAATTATAAAAAAGCAAGATTGGGGAGTAAACCAATCCAGATTTCCCGTCCAGATTTAGAATTGGCCCATGAAATGAGAGGTTGCCTCTGCCCAGAAATAGAAATAGGGCACATGTGACCTTAACCTGGAGCAGAAACAAATGCTGTATCACTCTTCATTTACGTGTGTGTGTGTGTGTGTGTGTGTGTGAGAGAGAGAGAGAGAGAGAGAGAGAGAGAGAGAGAGAGATCGTACTAAATAAGTCAAAATCCTTAAGGTAATACTTGCTGTCCTGCGTGCTTTCTGATCTGCCTTTCATTGCTGACATTTACATTCCCTTTCCTGTACAACCATACTTTCTTCCACCTAAAACTCTGCAAAACGTTGGTTTTTTTGTTTCAGAACGATGCTAACTGAGCAACTTTATGCAGAATGACGGCCACTCCCTGGCTCATATTTTTAGGGTATTTCTTTTTCATTTATTTTGGCAAACATGGCCCTTATATGCCAATAAAGCGCTTTTAAACTGAATTAACAAGACGGAGGGGGAAAACCAAACATCTCATTCTTGCAGAACCCATTTACAATTCAGTTGAAGCAGTAGAGTTTGATTGCCCCCTGGTGGCCGCTATTTGAGCCAGAAAGAGGAATTCCCCATTTTCCAGACAATGTAGGGGTTTTCCCAACAACTGCCATCTGGGAACTTCCAGATACTGTGGCCAGTATTAAAACAGGCAGAGTACTTCTGGACTGATGGGATCTGGCTGCAATGCCATTCCAGTAAATTAAAGCCATCTCCTCATAACCTTTGCAGAATAGCTGGGCCAGCTCTGTACATTCAGTCAGGACTGACCCAGACGTGACGCTGACTGAAGTGGCCGCCTTAGGCCATGGGCTGGAGAAGGTAGCAAACTGCTGAGGGATGCCCACCAACAGTGATGTCATTCAGGGGGAATGGACCAGAACGGGCGTTCCGGATCCTAACGGGCTCTGTGGTTGGTTCCCGGTTCCCGACAAGTGCCAATCAAAAGTGAGTTCCTGTTCCTAAATCATTTGAATGACACCATTGCCCACCAACCTACCACCCACCCAGCTATGTAAAGTAGGGGTATCAAACTCATTTCATACAGCAGGCCGAATAGCATTTGTGAGGTCTACTGAGGGCTGGATGTGATGTCATTAAGCAGGAAGTGATGTCTTTAAGCAGCTCATGACAGGAAATCAGCATTTTTTTTCTTCCTTAGGGACTCACTAGCTGCAAATAGAAAATATGCAAATTTTAAATCGTATTTTCAAAATATGGGAGAGCCCAATTATCATGTGGGCTGCCCTTTCAGCAGTGACACCTCAGCACAGCTCGGCAGCTGAGAGCTGCTAAAGGTGGCGCTGGGAGAGACGGAGGGCTTGTTAAAAAGCTTCCATGGGCTGCATCTGGCCCTCGGGTCTGACATTTTACACCCCTGATATAAAGTGTGGAAGCCCCTTGTTTAAAAAAAGTTGCACAAAACTTTGCTGCACAAGCCATTTAAAAAAAAGTCTGCATGCCATTATGTATTTCGACACATAAAATTTTTAAAAGCCCCTCTGCAAAAAACAACAACAACACACAACAAAAATTTTTTTGAGGCCCCTGCAGATTTGTGAGGTGCTAAATTGTAGTTTGGTTTATGCCTAATCTGACACTGTCAGTGGTGATCCAGTTCAAATGGCTCACGAGTGATCAAACCAGGATAGCTCCCCCTCCTTTTTGTCTGCCCAGTTGCAGTTGGACAAGAAGGAGGAACAGACAGTGGTGTAACTAAGGCATCTGGTACCAGGGGGGCATACAGTAGAAAGGGAATTCTAGAGGGGGAGCAAATGCTAAGTTTTGCAGGAGCCTGAGCTCCTAGATAAAGTGGCCCCTCCTTAACAATCATTCATAGCTCAGAGAGTGTGTGTATGGGGGACTATACTGAATACATGGCAGAGGGCCGTGAATGGCTGTGAAGGCAAGGGGGGGGCTTCTTAGCATTTTGCCCCCTCTTCTAGGAATGCCACTGGGCCTATACAGTTTTGGCACCCACCCCTCCATATGACAAAGTAAAATCTTTACTTCTACCACTTCCGTTTTCCTGCCCAGCCGTTTCCATCCTCACACAGGATGGACAAAGCATGATGAATGCAGAAGAGGACTCTGTCCCAGCATGCTTTGCACAGCCTATGTGTTTCAACATGCCTGGGCAGGAACCAATGGGAAGCAGCAGAGGCGTTCCAGAATCACTACATTGACCTTTCCCCATAACTTGGGGGCCAAATTTTGGGCACCCCCTTTAGTCAGTGGCTTATAGGAGTCGGGTGGGGCAAGGTCCATGCTCGCAGGGGTCAGCAGATCCTCTTGAGCTGCTCCTGCATTCAGTTGTATACATCATGCTAACGTCCATGTATACATCTGTGTATGTGCAGAAACAACCCAACTGTGCAATGTAAGGCTCTCTTCCTGCGGCTTGGAATGCTGTTTTTTTCCAGAGCTTTAGATTGCACAGAAAAGGTGTAACTACTCGCGTACAGTTGTATACATGTAGACAATGAACAAGTGAATGCCTTTTGGGGATGGGACCTGCTGCTATGATCCAACCTCCTTCCTGTATGCACACTTCCTCACCCTAGATAAGTCAGGAGACTAGGACATAATTTGTGAGTGATCTCCCAGATGGTGTGTTATGATGACTTTGGATCCCATGCTGAGTTTATTCCATATAATATAGGGTAATATTCAAATTATTTAAAGTTGTTTGTATCAAATATCAAACAATACAATCAGGTGGGGGTCATGGGAAAAAAACTGTTCCTCCTCTGAGCAGAGTAGGTATTCAGTTCTTTGGAGATTGCCAAGGTGGTGAAATTGACATAGTGCATCAAAGATCAGGAACAGCTCAGTAAACGAATGGAACATCTAATGTTGCAATCCCACACACGCACTTTTCTGGGAGTAAACCCTGTTTGTACACAGTGGTACTTACTCCTGAGTAGACATGCATAGGCTTGTGGTGTAAGTGGACTTTCTTCCTTGCTTGACACACTGTGCATTGTTATCAAATTAAGGGCACAATCCTAACCTGGAGTTAGGCTGGCACAGTTAGGCCAGCAAAGTTTGGCCGGCACCAGGGCCACCATAAAATATGTTTGGACTACTTTCGGAGTCAGAGAGGCCAGCATACAGACGTGCGCCATCCTCCCTGACTCAGAGAGGGGTGCAAACACACTTTATGGTGGCCCTGGTGCCGGCCAAACTTTGCTGGCCTAACTGTGCCGGCCTAACGCCAGGCTAGAATTGCACCTTAAGTCTGCTAATAAAGCGGATGCAACTAAAATTTTCTATTCAATGGACCCACCTTATCCACAGGCTTGGCATCTGCGGGTTTGGGTATCTGTGGATGCCAAGTTTGTGGATGCGGGCCTCAGAGGACTTCACAGGTCACAGGTGCAACCAGAAATGCCTTTCTGTTGCATTCAGGAGGGCTTCTGAGAAGGCCAGGAGGCTGGGCGTGACTTCTGGAGGCCCCAGGTAAGTCCCTGGAGCACCGTGACCCTGCCTCCACAAAATTTTGTATCCATGGGGTGTCCAGGAACAGACCCCCCACAGATACTGAGGCCCCACTGTACACGTCTTCGAGTTGTGAGTTCAGTCCCCAAATGTTACTTAATTTCCAAATAGCTTGAGAGCAGGCCTGACACTTGGTTTGTCACGATTGAGTTTATTTTTTTCTGGGCCTTTGCCCCACACCAGACGTTTGGCAACCCCTCCCTCTCCCTTTCCACTGCAATACTCTTCCCCCTGCTGAGTGGGGAGCTTGTGGGTGTCGTCAGGCTAGAATGCCACATGGCTTGGGTGGGGTGTGTGTGTTGATTCCTCATGAACAGGGAAAAATGTCTTTGGGGAGAAGTCCTTCTGCATCTTCCCCCTACTCCCCCAAGAACACAACTGTGGCTGATGCCTCCAGGCCACAAAAACCAGAATTGGGAAGGCAAGTGCTGGAGGAAGAAAGTGCTTGAGCAGCCCCTGCTTGACACAGTTCCTCTGTCTGGACCACAGTCCATTGGTTATAAGTCTATGCCAAGGTTCAAGCAGTCCTTTGCAGGATATGGTGGCTCCCAGGGCATGGAGAGAGGCTTGTGAAAAGAGAAGGGTCTGCACCCTCTGTCACTCGTGTACATCCCAGATCTCAGATAGAAGCGGTGGAAGTTTCTTGTCCTGAAGACGCAACGCAAAGACCTGCTCAGAGTGCACACTACTCAGGGTCCTCAGGCTAACCAGTTTCATGAGCATCCGCGGGAACATCAAATGGTCCTGGGGAATGGGGTGGGGGAGAGATTAGTGATACCTCCATCTAAGTTAAAAGTACAATGCTGAAATGATAACAGCCAGAAATCTGGCATGACCCAGGATGGCGGTGTTCAAATCTCACGAGATTTGGGTGCCGCCATCTTGGATCACACAAGATCTCACAAGTAAAGTGCTGCTGTCTTGGATTGTGCAAGATTTTGTGTGATTCAAGATGGTGGCGCCCATCTGAGATGGAAAGAAGAGGCTATGGGGGGAGCTGTGACCCCGGAAAGTTTGGAAAACACTGCTTGGGTCTTGTCTGCTTGCTCTTAAATAGCTACCTGCTTCCCCATGCTGAACTTTACACGTTACTGCATACAATTTGACCAAGATAACTTGGTAGTTATCTAGGTTCTTTCATCAGCCTGCTTGTTGTGCTTCTATCCACCCCTTTCCTATTTTATACCATTCCTATTTGGGGTTTTAAATAAATTGGTTATTATTCTGGATTCCAGTGGTTCCCAAACTTACTGGGGTCAAGATACCCCCGCAGCCTCTTCTTCCCAGCTCAGCTACAGTAGGTGCTGCCATCTTGGATTTTGCAAAATTTCGTGAGAACCAAGATGGCAGAACCCAAATTCTGTGAGATCCAAGATGGTGGCACTCGGGAGAGCTGATAAAACAAACGCCAGGAGACATCCCTTGACACATAGTTTGGGAATCACTACACTAGGCCAGACTGGTCAGTCTCTGGTTTCCCTAACACAGAGATGAACCCTTGGTCCATCTAGCTCAGTTTTATCTACACTCTTCATGGCTCTCCGGGGAGTCTCAGACAGAAGGCTTTCCTAGCAGTACCAGGAGATGCCAAAAGTTCAACCTGGTGCCTTCTACTTGCAAAGCAAGTGCTTTGCCACTGAACTTTGCCCTCTCCCTTCAAAAGGGATCCCCTCCACCCCCAACATTCACTTCTAGTCTTCTGCCCAACCCCAGACACCTGTGGCCGGTGGAGGCGGATGTAAGAACTGAGGGCCTCAATGTAGGGCTGCTGCAAGGCCTCCACCAGTCCGTGGTCCTGCACGTTGGGCCGGTCAGCCGAGAAGATGTTGAGAGCAATGAGGAGGGCGTACTCGGCATCATCCAACTGGAGCTGTCGCATGGCCCGGGAAAACTCAAAGATGGGGTTGATGAATTCAACTTGCAGACCTGAATGGAGCCGAAAGTGGGAACAGGGGATTGGAGAAACAAAAGAGACACACTTTGCTCTCCACTTTTTCATCTGATAAAGTTAGTTTTGTCCAGGATAGACTGCCATAGGAAATCCCTCTTGACTGGGTGTGTCACTGAATTGTGAAATTTGCTGTCACAAAGGGTGATAACCAGCGGCTTAGATATCTTATTGGACAAATTAAAGGGATATAGGTCTACCCAACTGCTATTTGTACCTCTGATTTCAGAGGCGATATGCTGCTAAATACCTGTTGCTGAGGAGTAAAAGCATGGGGGCTATGACTGTCATGCGCTGCTTATAGGTTTCCTGAGAGCATCTGGTTGGCAACTATGAAAACGAGGATATTGGACTCCTTGGACCAATGATCTGATCCATCAGGCCTCTTCTGATGCTCTTACTGAGATACGTGAAAACTAGGAAAGCCCTTGCAAAAGTACAAGACGTACTAGAACCAGAGATCACGAGCAGGAGATGCAGAGATCATACAACACTCTTCATGTTCCTGCCCAGATTCATTCTAGCAGGAGGGAGGCTCCTCACAGTGTGATGTGTAGCAGCTATACATTGGTGGGACTATGAAGTTGTTCTATTCACCACCAGCAGAACCAGAGGAGAGTGAGGGCGCAATCCTAACCAAATTCCCAGTATTGGGATAAGGGCAATGCAGCTCCAAGGTAAGGAAACAAACATTAGTGGCCTCCGTGACTGTCCCCCAACTGCAGGATGCAGCACATGCCCCATTGGCACAGCTACGTCAGTTGGTTAGAATTGGTTACGTAAAGTTGGTTAGGATTGATTAGAAAATTGCCCTGAACCTCCCTAGCTCTGACCAAGATTTACAGCAGTAAAGTGTGGGCAGTTTTTTCATCTAGTTCCTCAAAGAGCTGAAGATTTCAGTATGGCAAAATGTATACTAGAAAAATATATAACGAAGACCCCCCGTGCCCCAAAGAGAATTTTTAGTTGTAAGTAGCACCCCTTCTCCCCTTCACCCCACCCACAACCATTGACTTTCCCCCATTTTCTTCCATCTCATCTCACCTGCACGATGAAAATCATCCTTGCTGTAGGTGAAATCTTTAAGAAACGTAATGCACTGGGTCTCGTGATTATAGCGCCGTGCTGTCTCTAGCAGCATGATCTGTGAAGACAACCAGATATGAAGCTCTGATCCTCCCTTGAACATTGTCCAATACATGTATGTAAACACACACATGCGCATGCACGCACACACACAGGATATATAACTTACTATCTCCTGACTTTTACTCTTCCCAAAGTTAATTGCCCATATTCAGTTCTTGCAGTGACTTTAAAGTCATGCCTAGTATAAGATAACATGTAAACCTACGTCTGGGCTGTGCCACATCACATTTGGGTCTGAATTTGGTTCTGTTTTTCAAAAAATCACTGTCTGCAGAAAATGAGTGCATCAGGGAAAATGTTAGGCTGGGACCCTTCTCACCGACATGCATGCATTCTACATTTATTTTGTTTAATGGAGCAGGATTCAATCATGTGAACAGTCTGAAGTGGTAGAGCCCAGACACACACCTCAGAGAGAACTAGGCCTCTTCATTTCACCCATACGTTTCCGTTTCAGCAATACCTTGCACTTTTGTCTGGTTATGGATGAAAGTCAAAAACGGATGAATGTGAAAGGTTGGATGAAATCGGACGAAAGAGAAAAGCGCGTGGATGAAATTTGAAATGTGGTTTTAATTGAAAATGGTTGAAAGAGCAAAGTGATAAAAGTCAAGTGGATGAAACTTGAGGTAACGCCGTACTTTCAATTTGCATTTGGGTAGAAGTCCACCACTTATTTTACCGATGAATTCACTCCCTTTAGAAGCAGCACAGAGTTCATGAGATTCTGCTCCAGAGTAGTAGTTACTGGATCCACCAGGAATTTTCAGCAATCCAGACTATGGGGATAGCGCTGACAGTCAGAAGAAGCATTGGTCCCAAGCTAAGGTGCTAAATTTTCAAATGCTATCAAGACTCTGTGGTGGTCTTGGTGGGAGGGGTAAAACACAAGACCCACGACATTCCACTCTTGCTCACCTCAATGGTGGAGGCCTTGAGCAGGGCGATCTGGTCCTCTCGAGAGAGCTGCAGGAAGCCAGGCACCTGCTTGGCGAAGTCCACAATCTCCTGCACGGAGATGATGGCCAATTCAGTGAAGTGGGCGAAGCGCTGCTGGCGAGCTTCTCGGCTGTTAGGATCACTGCTCATAGGCCATGGCTGATGAGAGGTGGGAGGAGTAAGAGATACACAAGAAAGAAGAGGCAGAAGAGAGAAAGGCAAATTCAGAATGACACTCATACTACACAGCCTTCTCTGGAACAATCCCGGAGCTTAAGAACATAAGAAGAGCCGGGATGGATCAGGCCAAAGGCTCATCAGGTCCAGCTTCCTGAATCTCACAGTGGCCCTTCAGATGTCTCAATGAGCACACAAGATACTTGCATCCTGCTGCATTCTGAAGCAGCCTACTTCTAAAACCAGAAGGTTGTATATACCCATCATGGCTCGTAACGTGTAATTGACTTTTCCTCCATAAATCTGTCCAATCCCCTTTTAAAGGCATCTAGGCCAGGTGCCATCACCACCTCCTGTGGCAAGGAGTTCCACAGATTAGGAGAAAGCTTTTCTGTCATTTCCAGATCCCACCATCTTAACAAGTTTATAGGAGACTATGAGATCCCCTCTAGATTCAGAGATTTCCCTCTCCTAATGCCCTTCTGGGTCCATTGTAAGAAAATGTGCAGGAAGATGGGAAACAGTAAGCAGCTGTAAGTCCTGTAAGTCACCATCCCTGTTAGTCTTCCGGTTTTTCTGGATGGCGGGGTGAGGCGTAGTGGCTGAGCCAGTCAGGCTTTCTGGGGTAAAAACTGCCTACAGTTTATGTCAATGGTATATTTTCCCCACACGTCAATATTGTCTATGATTACCGTGACTTTGGGCTGGTCACTGAAGCTCCTCTTGTTGCACTGCTGTTGCGCTGCCACCAACTGCCGGATCATGTCCTCTTGCTGGGGCGTGAGAGGCGTCGGTTCAGGCTGGGGTAGTGCAGGATCACAGGGCAGAGGGGGCACTCGGAGAATCTCGCCTCCGCCACCCTCCCCACTCGATGTCCCTTCCCCTTCCTGATTTTTACGGATCTTCTTCTTGCGGATCTGCTCTTCTGACAGCACACCTAAAGAGAAGAGTAGGTAGAAGAGAACTCAGAGACGTACAGATGTATCTGCAGATCTTGTATCTGCGGTTTCAACTATCGGCGGTTTCACCGTCAAGATTGAGATAGCGGAATGGCATCCTTAGAACTGCAGCCCCCCCTAATAACCAGTCGCCACAGACTGCTTTGGAACTATGGAAAGTAAGCAAGAAGCTGCCGAGGGAATGGGCACAAACATATGTATGCCCGCCACCAGATCAAGAACAACCGTGACCTGTATGGAAATCCTTAAATCGACTGCGTGCTGGGGTAGGAAGATCTAAGGACAATCTAAGGAAATGGGGTTTCCCCATAAAAGACATGCTGTGTGAATGTGGAGAAGAACAAACCATCTCACATGGTGTCCCTCTAAAGTCACAATGGAAGATCTTATGTTGGCAAGGGAGAACGCTATTGAAGTGGCCCAGTATTGGGCACATGATATCTAGTTTTAACTTTGTATTTTATTTTAAAAAAATATTTTGATGTATGTATAAAATTATATTAATGTAGGCGCTTCTGATACGAAGAAAGAAAGAAACTGTCTGCAGATCCAGGGGCTCCTGCACCTGCCCTCTGCCGCTAAAAACCTACATTATAGTGACCCTGTAAAGCAAGAGAATTTTCACAAAGGTAAGCTTTCAAATCAGCAGGTGGGGGGGCTGCGGAGACAGCTGTTTCCATAGCCATGGGGAGGGGGGTTCCACGGAACAGATCTCCCACAGATACAGGGGCACACCTGTATTCCCAGAGCTCCCATTACATTCACTCTTCTGAAGAACTGAGTTTCCTGGCCAAGTAATTCCTTTCCCAGTTGAAGATTCACCATGCCCCATTATGAATATCTTTTAGATTCCTGGCCAAAATCTGTTTGTCTGAGCTTTTAATAGTACTCAGTGTTAATTGCCGTGAGGGTTTTGTGGTTTCTTTGGCAACTGTATCTGTTCATTTCTTTGTGCTCTTTCTGTCTGCTTTCCACACCATTTATCATTACCTTTCAATCACTCCTTTTAAATCTGTTTTATTGTTATCTTGTCAGCCCCCTCGAAAATGCGGGAGATAAAAGTGGGTATGAAGCAAGCAAAATGCAAAGACTGATCTAACCCGGAACCTGTAAAGGCACTTTGAAGGCTAGTCAAAGGCAAGATATAAACCTTTGAAACAATCAGCCTCCCCCATAGGGACGGCCCGCCCGTTGCAAACCTCAGATCCACCCCTTACTGGTACTCACACTCCTCCCGCATGCCCGCCTGCCGGCACTTTTTCAAACGACACTCCTGGCATTTGCGTCGCATGTACATGTCCATGTGGCACTGCCCGCTGCCCTTGCAGGTGTACTGTGCCCCCTTGATGACGCTCCGCCGAAAGAAACCCTTGCAGCCCTCGCAGCTAAGAACGTTGTAGTGGAATCCTGAAGCCTTGTCCCCACAGACGCTGCACACTTCATCCCCCAACATCTTCGGGGCAGGGCCCTTCTTGCGCTTGCGGGCCGGCTCCTCGGCTGTTGGGTAGAGAACAAAAGTAACTATGACTGCCTTGGGGCCTTTCCGCTTGTTGCTAATCACCACTAGTGAAAGGGTCAACCTAAAGATTGCTCCTGTCCTGGCCCAACCATTTGTCCTTGAAAGCGGGAATCAACGGTGACATTTTGGCAGTTTTGGAATTTGACAGATTGGGTTAAATGATCGCAAGCCCAGGGCTATGGCCTAAAGGCATCTGAAGCAGCAACACTGCTAAAATTTAGGGAGCAGTGACTACTTGGGAGTCCTAAATATGCTGCCATGAGTTCCACAATGGAAGAAAAATGAGATATATATGGAAGAAAAATGCAAATAATGTTCAAGCACAGTACGATCATAGCACTCGCGGGGTTCCATTCTTGGAGCCCCTTACGGATGACGAAAATCACAGATAATTAAATCTGTGGGCCACAGGGGACCTCTGAACGTGACCGGAGACAATTCAGTCACGTCTGGAGCATGTTCTGAGACACAATTCTGGTTTTCTGGTTTGCATGCTTTCATCCGTGGTTCTCCAATCTAGCTACTTCCAGCTAGGTCAATATTTACACTGATCGGAAATGGCTCTCTAGTGGTTCAAGCAGGCACCTTTTTCCTGTCTGAAGACTGCCTGCAGAAACCCTGGAGTCCCATTTCTGATCAGTGCAAATACTGGAGTCTGTCCTTAGAGGGCAGTGCAATGACTCAGTATAAGGGAGTTTCATTGGCTGTCTGTTTCCTGGCACACTTTGAAGTCCCAGCTTTCTCCTTTAAAGCGAGGTCCGTGTAACCAGTGAAGGTCCGTGTAATCAGCAGCAACCATCTTTCCAGGGGATGTTTCCCCATTTTTAGGGAACTTTCAGCTTTCTCACAGACTGCTTTCGTAAGACATGGAGCTAAAACCAACTGACCTCAACCACAGCTGGCTACTTGGAAAACACAATTATGTAGTGTCTTCCCCAGAAACTCACAGTTCCTAGTTATCTCTTGCTTGTACCAGCTCAGCCAATTAGTTGGCTGCACTTGTGCAATAAGACGCTTCTAAGCTATGAGAACCTGGGCAATAGTCATACATAGTTTATATTTACAGTAATGCATATGCTGTCAATTAGTCTTGTTCTTGCTAATTAGCACTGATTTCCTGATAAATCAGTCATAGACACCTAGCCTATATTATCTTGCAATTAATTTGGTTCACCTCCAGACCTGGTTTTGAATCCCAGCACACCGCTGCATTAGTCTGTGAGCCCACCTGATAATACTTCATCAGCTTTGTTCTATATGCTTTGCTTTAAACTCAGAAGAAACAAGTCTCATCTTGCATCTCGACCCTAGACTGAGCATATTTCTTCCTTGGAACTCAAAAAGAATCTCCAGTCGTAGCCAGAGGCTGGGATAGTCCAGCTCCAGGTGCCTCCCTCTTCTAGGAAGGGAAAGGAAATACATTTTTCCCCCAGCAGGTAATTAATCTGTGGAACTCCCTGCCACAGGAGGTGGTGATGGTGTCTGGCCTTAATGCCTTTAAAATAGAATTGGACAGATTTCTGGAAGAAAAGTCAATTGCAGGCTACAGGCCATGATGGGTGGTGCAACCTCCTTACATTAGAAGTGGGCTACCTCAGAATGCCGAATGCGGGGAGTGGAAACAAGATGCAGGTGTCTGGTTGTCTTGTGTGCTCCCTGAGGCACCTGGTGGGCTACTGCAAGATACAGGAAGCTGGACTAGATGGGTCCTTGGCCTGATCCAATGGGGCTCTTCTTATGTTCTACAGGGAATTAATCAATAGTGCAACCCTATAGGTATTTTTACTCAGGGATAAATAAATTCCATGTGACTGACTCTCTCGAAACTAGGCTAAGAATTGCAGCCTTAGGAGTTTTCTCCTATCCCCAATCCTTGCTATTCCTTTAACCCCCACCACAACTCTCCCCCTTGCCAGGACACTCCAGGCAACCGTGCCCGGATGGAACGCTGCATCCTTTCTCCACTCACCAGCGCTGTGCGTTGAACTCTCTCCATCATCTGTGCAAATCACTTCAATTTTCACAGTGCTACGAGACTCCGCCCTAGCCTCCAACCACTCGTCTTTGACCTGTGAAGCCGTCTCCCCATCTTCTGTTTTAAGAACGAAATGGGGAAGGGGGTGAGAGAGTGGAGGGGGAAAGAAAGTTAATATTTGAAAAGCCCACCTGCATTGTTCGTTCATGGCAAGCTGGTGGGAGAGATGCCCGTTGGCGGCTTACCCAGTGGTAACTGAGGTTCATCGGTGCCTGTTTTGGCCATCTCAGGTTGTTAGCCACAGCAGCATTTCATAGCGCAGCCTGGAAGTAGGCAGAGAAGCAGAGATGTCTCTGTTAATCTTGCACACCACCTCTGCTTTCCTCTTCGCAGCAAACTGCCATTGGTCCATCTAGGTCAGTATTACCTATCTACACTGAAATGCTGCCAGCATTGTATATGCATGCAAAGTAGAAACTGGACCACTGAGCTGTAACCCCAACCGCACCCCACTGTTTGGGAAAGGGACAAAAGCACCTCTATCTTCCCTTGTCGCATTAAGATAAGTTGTATTATCTTAAGAGCAAGGATGGTGTAGTGGTTTGGGAGTCAGACTCAGACCTGGAAGACCCAGGTTCAAATCCCCACTCAGACATGAAGCTTCCTGGGTGACCCTGGGCCAGTCGCTATCTTTCAGCCTCACCTACCTTACAAGGTTGTTGTGAGGACAAAAGTAGGAAAGGAACTATGCATCCCATCCTGAGCTCCCTGAAGGAAGGGTGGTATAATCATGTTAAATATAAATGGTGCAAATATGTAACAATGGAGTTTGGAATGCTTTACAGGCAAAGAAAGAACAACTCTGTTCTTTCTTCTGCTTCTATACCTGTGTCAGGATAAAATGCCCTTTCCTGCCTACACTCAGGGCACAATCCTAACCTGGAGTTAAGCCTGCACAAATTAGGCCAGCAATGTTTGGCCGGCACAAGGCCCACCGTAAAGCACGTTTGGACCACTCTTAGAGTCAGGGAGGGTGGCACATGTTTGTGTGATGGCCTCTCTGACTCTGAGGGCACAATCCTAACCTTTTGTTAGGCCAGCACAGATAAGCCAGCATAGTTTGGCTGGCAGAAGGACGTTTGGACCATTCTTGTAATCAGGGAGGATGGCACACATCTGTGTGCTGACCTCTCTTACTCCAAGAATGGTCCAAATGCGCTTTACGGTATGCCTTGTGCTGGCCTAACTTTGCTGGCCTAACTGTGCCGGCCTAACTACAGGTTAGGATTACGCTCTGAGAGTGGTCCAAATATACTTTATAGTGTCCCATGTGCTGGCCAAACTTTGCTGACCTAACTGTGCCGGCCTGACTCCAGGTTAGGATTGCGCTCTCGGTGGCGTTGCTAGAGGGAGCGCAAAACCTTAAGTGTTGCAGGAGCCTGAGCTCCTGTGTAAAGCAGCCTCTCTTCCTCTGAAGGCAAGGGAGAAGGGCTGCTTTACACAGGAGCTCAGGCTCCTGCAAACATAGAATTTTGTCCTCCCTCTAAGAATGCCACTGCCTACGCTTAGTCCTCCCTGTCACCTCTCACAACACTGGAACTCCCCAGGGAAATGGATCAGCAGAGGCATTCTCAACCAACAAGCTCCTCACATGACATGCAGTTAATGTAGGGAATTTGCTGCAACAAGAAGTGACAATGGCTACTAGGATCAGTGGCTTTAAAAGGAAATTTGACACATTCATGGAGGGGAGAGATCTAGCAGTAGTTATTAGCCATGATACCAAAAACGAGCCTCCATATACAGCAGCAGTATACCCCTTAATGCCAGTTACTAGGCTACTGCTTTCAAGCCCTGATGGAATCTCCCTCAAAGCATCAGGGTGGCCACAGGAAGGATGCCGGACTAGAAAGACCTGCAGGGCGCTTACTCTTACCCCAACAACAGTTTTTTAGCACGTTCCCACACACTTTTGTCCCTGCCCCCTACTCCAAAACAGCATCTCATTTATGGCCTTTTCAAACCAAGAGGCACAGCATGTTATTTTTATTTATTTAGATGTTTACCTTGCCTTTCTGCCCTTTTGAGAGGCTTATATAATAAGAGAAGATAAAGCAATCACTTTTGGCCTATCTGATTCCAGCAATAAAGAAAACGTACTCCCCCTTCCTTCACCTCTCCTTTCCCCACCACCCTACCTCTCTTTTTGCCCTACCTCCCTACCTCCACACTTTTTCAAACTCCATTGACACCCACTTTGAAACAGCCTAAGCCTGCACGCTCTCCTTTCTTGCAACTTACAATGTAGAGAAAATGCCAGTAAGGGTTACTTTTGCCTCGGACCTCCCCCTTTACCTTTCTCCCCACAGTGGGGAAGAAGCTCAGCTAGCTGATGGCCACATCGGAGTGTGAATAGTGTTGCGGTGAGTCGCTGGAGGGGGGCAGGCAGCCTGAAAGTCAGGAAGGGGATGCAACCTGAAAGAGAAAATGGGGGTCAACAAATACCCTGTTCCCCCCCCCCCCACACACACATCACTGCCTTGTGTAATGAAACAGTATCCCAGAAAGCATGGCATCTACTTCTCCAATGTACATTAATCTGTGCACCTGTTCAACAACCCTCTTTTGCCATTCCGGGTGGTGGGTGAGTTAATCCTGCTAATCACACATTAAACAATACTTAGTACTAGTGGGTGCTATGACTGAGAGTTTTTTTGAAGGCCACATCCCTTGGCATGAATATAAGGGCTTTTCCATCTCCCCTACCCGCCCAAATACAACCATCTGGCTCCTTCTGGGACCTCAGGGCAGTCGTTTTGGGACTTGAAGCCCCACTTCCAAGTTCTAATTTCTCGATGGGGGCTGCGATCAGAGCAGTTGGTATAGTCTTTCCTCCCCCAGTCCCTTTCCAAAGCAAAGCCTCCCTTTCCCCGGTGATCACGCGCTTAGGAGGCCTGACTCTCTCCATCCCCAGCACCCACACAGTTCCTTGATGCCCCAAGGGCCATGATCCGGAGGCCTTGGTGCACCAGAACCCTTCCCCAAACAGCGGGCGGGCGACTGAAGCCCACTCCTCTGTGTATCACAGGCGTGTGGGAGTCCCCCTCTCCGACTTTACTTCCCAGATTGTGGCTTTTTTGACGGGGAGGGGGAGGAAAGAGACTAGACTCTTCCGAGAAGCTCAGCGATCCTGATTCCAGTCCCGATCCGACGGATCCCCCGCCCCCAAATCGTTCCTCTCCTAGTTTCTCCTCTCTTGTTTACCTCTCGCTTTCGCGGCACCCCTCCACCTGCAAAAAGCGAAACACTGTATCGCACACAGAAGCCGAGCGCTTCCGGGAACCCTTAACAGGCGTCATTTCCCTTTCCAACCCAGGAAACCACCCCTTCTGCTGCAGGCGCCTCCCCTAGTCTTGGTGGGCGTTACTGTCCGTGCGCTGACCAGCACGGAACAGCTCTGAAGCTAAAGTCTTTGCGGTCCTCTTATCTTTACTTCCTAAGAAGATAGTGATTTGCAGGGCTTCCCTTCTCCTCGAATCTAGAATTTGACCCTGCGTCTCCCAGATCTCAATAGTGATGCACTTTCAACCGCGCTCTTACATTTTTCTAAATGAGCAATTCTGCTAACAGGGACAGGGGAAGACACACTGAAATCCATCCCTCTCGAAAGGCAGGGCTCTTGCCTCAGCTGATCGGCCTCTATCCCCTGTCCGTAATCGAGCTGACACACGATTGAGTAAATCTTACAAGGCCATTATGCATGGATATTAAGTCTTCCTAGTTTCAGTGGTTCCCTACTCCTAATCATGTACTAGTTTATGTACTAGCCCAGTGCAGTCCATGGATCATATGAGTTCTCATCGATTAATCATAAATTTGCATACGAATAATACAATAGTTCTTAAAAGGGGAAAAACAGAATGTATTTGCTTTCGGAAGACAAGCACGACACGTGTCACGACAGGGCAGGCAGCATCTCAAAAGAGGCCAATGAAGAAGCCAGGTTTTAATAAATAAATCGGAAGAAGAAAAATAATAAATCAAACTTCATTCGACTTCTGTGCGTGAGAGATGGAAAAAATTTCCCAAAACCCCTTTTCGACAAAATTACCAAAATTAATTACAATAAATGAGCCCAGTGAATTAAGGTCGCTTTCTAATGGCTCGAAATATTTTGATATATTTAATTGGATCAGTCCCATAGGAGCAAACTAGAGTCCCGTCGCCCCTCCCCCCGCTCAGGATGGATCCATTCTCCTGTTTAGACAGAGGCCAGCTCCGGAGTTGCACACTGTGTAGAGTCCCGCCCCCTACTGTACTCTTGACCGCCTGCCAGGAGCTGACCGGCGCATGTGCAGACTTTTCGCGGTGTTAGGAGGAAGTTTTCAGGAACAGCGAGAAAGTTTACAAGCGACACTTCAGTTTCTGTTGTTAGTTGTGCTTGAGTGAAACTGAAAAAGGACAACGCAGGAGCGAGGATGCGCCATCCCTGAGATGATCGGTGTCTTTGATCTTCCTTAGAGGGTGGAGAGGTATGGGTGGTCGAGGAGGAAGCGAGCATTAAGGGGCAATGAATGGGAATTAGTGGAACCTGGGAGGGAATTATTTAAATGAAAGCAAATGGACTTTGGGGAGGAATTTGGCTCTGGGGTGGCTGCGGACTGGTGGCCTAGGGGACAAAATGGAATAACATTACAAGGCTTGACATTGTCTTTGGGGAGATGGTGGCGAAGGGGGAGGCAGAGATGAAGAATGTAGAATAACCAAAATTGGGGTGGCGGAATTAGATGATAGTCATATTCAAGGTCAGGAAAGAATTTTTTTTCAACAGGCCATAACTCTGGACTTTGTTTTCCCTGCATCCTCTGACTTGGACCACTTACTCGAGATAGCTGAGGCATTTTGGTCTGCAGTGCTCTCTTTGCTTGTGGCATGCTTACGTCTAGATCGTGTGGATGGATTTGTGACCAGTGGTGAATGGTTTTGACTTTGGGCAGGCAGCTGAATTTGATGGCCTTTCACATAATATTATCTTGGTGGAGGGAGGATGTGGCTAAAATACTGTGTGGAGCCTTCTGTATAGGAATCAAAAGCAGGAATGAAAAAGGATGAGGTGATGGGGAGATGGCTAGGGAACAGTGGCGTGTGAAGAGGGTGGCCAGTCCCCCCTCCCCAGCCCCAGGTGCCAGGCTGCAGGGAGGTATCTGCCTCAAGATGTTTTAATTTCTTTTTCAAGAAGAAAACCTATTTTTCAAACTTATTTTTCAATTATTATTGATATGATTATATATACAGAGTTAAAAATATATAAATATACTAATACAAATATATGAGTTAATCCTTGCGGCTTTCGACAGCAAGGTTGGGAGTTCAAGACTGCGCAATGGAGTGAGCTCCCGTTGCTTGTCCCAGCTCCTGCCAACCTAGCAGTTCGAAAGCACCTAAATGCAAGTAGATAAATAGAGACCACTTCGGTGGGAAGGTAACGGCGTTCCGTGCGCTACAGCATAGAGTCATGCCGGCCACATGACCACGGAAGCTTGTCCTCGGACAAAAACGCTGGCCCTACAGGCTTTGAAACGGAGATGAGCACCACCACCTGCAGTCGGTCACGACTAGACCATTCGGTCATGGGGAAACCTTTACCTTTATATATATACACTGTGTATGCATGTGTGTGTGTGTGTGTGTGTGTGTGTGTGTGTGTGTGTGTGTGAGTGAGTGAGTGAGTGTATAGAGTTAAGTAAAAGAAAATGTGCAAAAAAAAATATTATGGGCCCCAGGTGCAAATGACCTTGGTACGCCCCTGCTAGGGAAGCTCATATACTGTATTTTTTCTTCCAAGGGTGATGATAAATGTGAGAGGTCAAGGCCACTCTCCTCTCATTGTATACCTGTCTGCCCTCGCAGTTCTGCAGCTTCATGGCAGGAAGCCCGGTGCCTCACCGAAGGCAGGTGCAAGAAGAGACACGGCGAGTGCTGGAAGCATTCCTGCAAAGGGCACTGAGCTATGGAGAGGCAGGGGCCCCAGGTCAAGTGGGCCGTGGCTATCATAACCCCCGAAGTTATATGCACAGGTAATGAACTGGGGGGAGTGAATGTTATCTGGCTTCTGTGAGCAGAACTGGATGCAGAACGTTATCTGGTGTGATGGGGCAGTGCAGGAATCCTGGGTTCTCCAAGGGAGATCTTGTACAGTCACATTTTGGGCTGAGATCTCAGAAGCCTGGATTTTTGGGAAGAGAATAAGGAGATGGTCAGTTTGAACCTTGAGCTACGCGGGAAGCAGGGAGTTGACTTGAAACTGAGCCTGAACTTAAACCCTGGTTCAGAGGTTCAGAGGAGGGTTTTCAATGAAACAGAAATGAATCCACACCTAACATTTGTTGGTTGCTTTGCACCTAATCGAAACTAAACCCTTGAACACAAAAAAGTGGTAACTAGTTCAGGATAAGTAGTTAAACCAGGGTTTCTCAAACTGTGGGGTGCGACCCAATGTCTGGTGAGTCCTGGGTTGGGCCTTTCCACCTGCCCTTACTGTGGAGCTCTCCAGATGCAACTGGAGGCCGCACCGGGCCTCTGCAGGCTCAGAAGGCCTCCACAGGCCTCCAGAAGCTGCCGAAGAGCCACTTCCTGTTTACTTCCGGGTTCATGAAAGTGACTTCTGGTTGCTTTCAGAGGCCTGTGGAGGCCTTCTGAGGCCCGGTGCCGGAGAAGCAGGTGCATTGCAGCACCCTCCACCACAGAACAGGTGGGTCGCAGCGGGAGGGAGTTTGAGAACCTCTGTGCTGAACAATTTAAAAATAAGTATTTTTTTCTATGAAGTAAGATAGGTGTGATTGTATTTTGTTTACAGAGTTACATCATATGCAAAGGAGTTTGGTATCATTCTGCCTGGAATGTATCTGAGCTGATTCAAAAGTGTCTGAACCAGCGTTGTCATTCAGCCGGAATGCTGGGCGGGAGGAACGGGTGAGCGGCAGCCTGCCCATTGCGTTCTGGTCTGTTTCGCCGTCTTCCCCACCCCTGCCCTTCCCCGAAGACGGCGAAACGGACCGGAATGCAACGGGCGGACTGCCGCTCACCCGTTCCTCCTGCCCAGCGTTCCGGCTGAATGACAACGCTGGTCTGAACCAATTAACAAAGCACCTTTTAAAGTTGGTGTTACAACTAGACCTGATAGATAAAAAATACTGATGAGTCAGAAGTGGAATTGAAGAACCCACAATTTTAATGGTTCGAGCTCCCTGTCTGCAAGTGTTACTGTGGAGTCTCTCTAGGGAGAAGAAGCCTTGCTGTGAAGCTAGGAAAGAAAGGAATTGGGAGCCAGGGTGCTATTTGGGCACTATTAGGGCACTATGTGTGCTATTATTTGGGCACACATAGAATGGACTAGGTTGGACGGTGGGAAAAGGCACAGTTGTTCCTGGTTGCTAAGATGAACTCTTGTTGCAGGTCCCCAACTGAACATGCCCGGCAGTGTCCTGGCTGGAATGCTATCCATGAGGAGATTAACCGTGTGGAGGAGGGCAAACATGGCTTCCGCACCAGCATCAAGCGCCTGTTGCAGCGGCGGCCCAGTCCTCGAGGGACTTCTGACAGCCTCCCTCCTTCTAAAGAAGGCTCCTTAAAGCGCTCCCACGCAGGAGGCAAGGGAGGGGAGGGTGCTCGTCAGAAGCGCACCTTTTCCTTCAAGAGCCTCTTGCGAAAGAAAGGAGCATCCTCTGGGGAGAAAGGAGCATCCTCTGGGGAGAATGGAGTTTGTACTGAACATCCCAAGCGCCCCGAATCTTTGCCTGTCGTCACTTGCTACTGTAGGAAACATGACGTGGAGTATCAGGGGGCTCAGACAAACGGTAAGAAGATGTGATGTATGAGGCCCAGGCCTCTACCATTACTCTGATTTCTCTTTGCTTCCAGGGCACTCCCAGGACTTACCCAGCAATAAAAGAAGAGGGAGTTATTTTATTGTGTACTTTCCTTGGCCCCTTGAAGGAAAGATGGGAAAAAGGAGTGTTTTATTTGAGTAAGAATTTGAATCTGGGTGTCCTAGGGGACCAGGCTACGTGTAACATTAAAAATATCAATAACAAATGCTTGAAAGCAGGAAGTGGTCCTCTTAATAGGGTTACCAGATACAAACTGGGGCAGAGTGCCTATTTAATTCCTTTAACCATTGTATTGAAGAAGGAATTTGGGCAGGTGCAGCTCAGCATGGAAGGATTTCAAAGGCTATAATCTGTGACATTTAAAAGAAATAATGCCATGCTTAAACTGAGAAATGATATAAAATGAGTAAGAATGTCAAATATTAGCAAATGCTCTGATAAAAAAGGCGCTGTGGGCTGGATAAAATTTTGTGTCATGCTAGATTTTACCCCCAGGCTGTAGTTTGGAGTCACTTCTGATCCATTTCCTGTCACAAAAGAACGGTCTTCAGGCAAGGTGTAAGGCCCAGAGTCAAGCCACCCCTTCTAGCGCTTGCATCACAAAATGGCACTCTGGCTTCTCTTTGACCTGCTTGTTGAGGTCTCAGGGCCTATTATTCTTCAGTTTCCGTGCTGATACTACCTTGGCTGGCATGGGTTAGAACTTTTGCATTGCCATGGCAACCATCAGGCTTTCTCAATACAGGCAGCTCTTGTTTTATGCAGGGGGTTAATGTTTGTGAAAATCAACTTGTATTTCAAGAACTCATCAATTAAAAATGGAAAGGAACACACACAAGCACACAAAGCAGAACATATAGGAGTGCCAGGAAGTTTTACCACTTTATTTTGAAAATTAGTACATGTGAATTAGGTTTTGTTATTAATTTTCAAAGAGCACAATTTCAAAAATGTGTAAATCAAACCTGTGGGAAATGAGAGAGGAACCTACATAATGTATAGAGAGGATCAGATTTTGATTTATTTTGCATTAGTCTGGTCTGGTCTCTTACAACAGGCCCTTTTCCCATTTGAACCCACTCACTCATTAAGATTGTAGTATGAAGCCTTAGTTTGTATTTCCTCAAGTCACAAAGCTATACGTGCTCATCTTCAAAGCAGTGCCTTTTTGGTTGTGACTCCTAGGCTGTGGATATCCTTTCTGAGGAAGGTCTAGTGAAGCCCAGCTGATATTTACAGCCTGATATACTGCAGATATTTTGGAAGAAGATGAAAATGTCTTTTCTTTTGTCGGGATCTGGCAGAATATATGTTTCCACAGTTCCCTAATTTTCGTGTTGGTGTAGTTTTGATAATCATTCTTGATTTTATGTGATTCTTGAATTTTTATGGATTATTTTTAACTTCGGACTTCAGATTTTGTGTATATAATAATAACAAACCAGTGGCATTCCTATGGAGGGGGGAACATTAAGTTTTGCAGGAGCCTGAGTTCCTGTGTAACGTGGCCCCTCCCCCTCTCCTCCAGAGCCATTCATAGCTCACAAAACAAAGCCTCCAAGCTAGGTCTTTGAGTCTCTTTACACAAGAGCTTCTGAAAAGCATAGCATCCCCCCCCCCAATAGGAACGCCTCTGTAACAAACTCCAGGGCTGGCTGATTCATGAAACTGACTGAGGTGGTTGCCTCAGATAGCAGTTTGGTGAAGGGCTCCCTTCCATCTAACATTTCTCCTCTTCCTCTTCTGGGAAAGAGCAGAAAAGCGGAGGAGGGTTGTGAGCTAGAGTGTCAACCACTCTCTAGCTCACCACTCTCTTCCCTCTTACTCTTCTTCTGCTCCATTGGGGAAAGGCATTTGGCACAGCATTTCAGGGCCAGGATGCCTATCAGTTCTTTCACAAACAGGGCCACCTACAGACAAGGCCACAGGTCCCACATTCTTGAGAGGTTCCCTAGGCACACAGAGATAGGTAAGCTTTCAAGTTAAAGGAAGCAAAGGGGGGGGGAAGGTCTGATGCAGACTGAGTGTGCTCAGTGCCCCCCTCCCACAGAGCACTGGAATGTTGAGATGTCAGTTAGAGAAAAACAGCTGCAGCAGAACATCAAGGGACAAAGATCAGGAATTGGGCTGCTTGAGTCAACTGGGAATTAGGATTGGAGAGATGCAACATTTTGTCGCAGGTTCTCCTTATGTTTTCTGTACTGTTAGCTGTTTGGGACCTCTTCTAAAGAAAAAAAGTGTGATACAAATTAATTAACTCATGGGTTCCCACTGTTGTCCCACCATATCTCCTAATAACCTGTTAAAAGTAACAATAAGGTTGGCAAGGCATCAGGAGAAAATAATGTAAGAAGCTTATTTTGGAAGGGTACTAAACAATTTATTACAGACAGATAGTACTCTTGTTCTAACGAGCCTAGTTATCACTGGGGCAAAGGCTACAGGATCAGCTGACTCAGGGTGCAGTCCTAACATGGAGTTAGGCCAGCAAAATTAGGCCAGCAGAAGGGACACTGTAAAGCACATTTGCACCACTCTCTGTCAGGGAGGTTGGCGCACATCTGTGTGCTTGTTTCGCTGACTCTGAGAATGTGGTCCAAACATACTTTACAGTGTCCCTTGTGCTGGCCAAACTTTGCTGGCCTAATTCCAGGTTAGGATTGTGCCCTCAGATTTTGACAGTCCCTGATGAGTCAGTCTCTCTCTCTCTCTCTCTCTCTCTCTCTCTCTCTCTCTCTCTCTCTCT
>JAJKFI010000122.1:1378182-1445791 GCA_029204185.1 Lerista edwardsae
TCTCTCTCTCTCTCTCTCTCTCTCTCTCTCTCTCTCTCTCTCTCTCTGAGGCTTTCTATCAGTTTCAGCTTTCAGGTAGGTGGTATCTTATCTCAAGTTCTCTTCTCTTCGGAAGTCCCTGGTAGTCTCCTTTCTTCTGAGAAGCTGTTCCCTTCTGGAGAACTCCTTGACGGTCTCTCCTCAGAGGCTGAGGCAACCTCCTTTTATAGTTACAAACAGACATCCCTTTCTACATTCTGCCCTCAGTTCCCACAGTGACTGAAGCTTGCCAATCACAAAACGCATCTGTGATGAATGGTGAAGAGCTGAAGCTCAGAGGTTCTAGCTGAACCTCTCATGAGATCATGAGTTATCTCTCATAGTTATCATGAGATCCAGACAGGTAAGTATCATAAGTAGGGATGTTTTTTTCGGTGATCAACACAGAACACTAAATAATGATAATTTCTACTGAAAATGCTTCATAAAACAAAATTTAGGTCAAAACATTAAAAAACCACTTTTGCTTATTTTGACAAAGTTTGACATCAATTTAGATTAATTTCACAAAAATAACACCACCATTTTGTTTATTTTTGACACAGTTTTGAGGAATCCACAAATAGTTTTCAATAAGGGATCAGGAGGAGAGTGGCAGAAACAGGAGGAAGCTTGCTTAAACTAGCATGAACATGCATGTTCACAGTGCATGCTGGGGCAACTTTAATGGAATGTGGAAGTAGTAAGTAGCAGTTTCTTGACGCTCCAAGCAGCAATCAGAGTGCAGCTTAAGAATTTTTGAGCAGGTTATTTTGGGCTGGGGTGTGTGTGCCAGTAATTGCTTGCCTTTGTAGGGCCATTCACCCTTATTTTTTGCACTATTTATTTATTGCACTTTGTAGGGCCATTCACCCTTATTTATCCACAATTTGCTATTTTAATCAAGAAATTTTGGAAAAAATCACCAAAACAACCCACCCCTAATCATAAGGCACAAACAATACAGACTTAACAGTTTGAACAGGTTATGCATGAAATCACTTCTAACAAACCAATGACATGAGAACCCAGAGATTTTATCCTAATATATAGGCCAACTCTCCTTTGATCTGTTGGGTGGGATTTGGCTTCCTCAAAGTCAAAATCACTTGTCATTCGTTCCTAGCCCTCATAGCTGGTAAAAAATGGTTTGCAAGCATGGAAATGCTGGTACTAGGGGCAGTTTTATACAAGGATCCCATTGGTCAATAAGGCAAGACTTGTGTGCTGCTCAACTTCACTTTCTTTTCCAGGAAATTCCAACTGCAATCAATTCCTTAGTCTGTTCCCCTATGTACCCTTTTATTCCTTATTTTAATTCAGCTGCCCCTTTATCAGTATTCTGAATGCTGAAAGAACCCTGTGATTGCAGTTCAGTGCGTATTCTCATCCATGTTACCATTAGATTTTCAAAACAGTTCATAACATATTAAAATGTAATATTAATTTCTAGCCATCCCCAAGCAAATTCCCAGAAGCTTGCCCTCTGGGATATGGACATAAATTTTGCATAGTTTTGTACAGGATCCATTTTTATTGGCAAGGGTAGGCAAGTCTTACATAGAACTACATAGTTACATAGAACTTTTCATCAAATTGTTAATTCTTAGTTATGTTCACATCATAAAGCAAATGGCACCAGCTACCTGAGTTTAATATCTCTATTAAACTCAAAACATTTTACCTTTTTAAGTATTTTCATAGCAGCAGCCTGGTTCTTTCTGTGGATGAGAACTCACTATCTTTCCTCTTCGTCTGTTAAGGAATGTTGTGTGACCCAATAAGCTTGCACAGCCATTCACCATCAGAAGCCAGTCACCTTACTAATAATATTGTATTGGTTAGCCTTTGATGTGTTGCTAGCCGATGACTACATTTATATAGAATGTGGGCCTCTTTGCCACTTGCTCTAACAATTTTCTATTATTTATTTACAGGATGTGAGGCTAAGGATGCTGAATTGTATACATTGGTGGCCCAAAAACTGGACCACTTGGTGAAACAGCAGCAGCAGGTGCTCAGCCCCATAGCAGCAAATGGTTTGCCTTCCCCCATTGCCTCCTCCCAGATCAGTGTTCTACCCACAGAGACTGCATCCCACACATCAGGTACTAGATTTATATACTTGCATTTTATGTCCTATCTATCAGAAAATCAAGTTGGATAACAGTGATTGCATCTTAATCTCTTCTCCCTTTCTTTGGGCCAGGTAGACTGTATCTGGGCCAGGTAGGATTGGAACCCACAGCTTTCTTCCCTGGCTCTCTGTAGCATCTGCTGTTGAGACTCTAGTGAGAAAAACAATAAGGGCAGTTGGCCTGATATCTAGGAGATGAAGCTTTGGTATTAGATTTTATAGAATCAAAATACATGGTCTATGAAGCCTGTTATTAGGGAGGATGTGCTTGTTTTTTCCTCAGTAAATAGCACATGCAGCCCTCCCCCAATCTTTATCTGGAGTGTGAATAGAGAGTGTTAACTTCTTCCATTGCTTCCTGTCCTGAGTTCTTGATCTCCCCACCTGCCATTTCCATAGCATTGGTGCTAATGGGAGCTTCACTCTCAGGACAAAAAGCAGCTTGAGGGGAAGGTTCAAGCTCTCCCTCCCATACCAGTGTCCTGATTTGGCTCCCCTCTGTGGACATACTAATTAAACATAACATGTAGTTTGGCCTATGGTTAGGTTCCTTCAGATCTCTTACCTGTGAAACCTTTGGCACAATACTTTAATCCTTGTTCCCTACAGCAACTAGGTTTAGTATGTAACTGACAGCACAATCATATGCGTGTCTACTTAAAAATAAGTCTAACTGATTTCAGTGGGGCTTACTCTCAGGGGAATGTGTATAGGATTGCAGACTGAGATCGCAGTCTTAACTTGCGGTTGAAAGGGCAGGCTGACTGATCTGCACTATATCTAGCACAAGGTAGGTGCGGGCTGGAGCACACTCCAGGTGCAGGGATTTTTTTACCCCTTACCCCGTGTCACATACCAGTCGCCCCTATGGGGCTACTTGGATTTGTGCCAGTGCTTTACAGCATATTCGCAATACTTGGAAGGTGGGGCAAGTGACTTGAACAAACCCAAGTGCCATTTTGGATTGTGCTATGAAACAATTGCATATTCTTCCCTTGCTTATCCCTCCTTCTGTTTTCCTTCCCTTCCTCTGTTGGTTCCTTCATGTCTATCTAGATTGGAAACCCCTAAGGCAGGGGCCCTCTTCTTTGCTGTGGTGTCACAAGCGTTGATGGTGCTATAACTGTAATAATGAATAGGCTATAGTGAATGGTGGGATTTTAAAAACAGGACCTGGAATCCTTTGTGTTGATGACAGCACCCCACTGTTCTCCAGTCTCCTTTGGATTTCTTCTTCTCTAGTCTTTGCAACGTGGAATTGCACTGGGTCAGATTGTTGATCTTTTCACTCTCAGTTAATTCAGATGAACTGCCAGGAGAATTGAATGAGAAGCAGAGAGAGCAAATCCTCCAGAGACTGATTGCCCTTCTGGAAGAGCAGGCCGGAGTCATCAATAAGGAGGTATTAGCAACAATCACCACACATACACTGACCAGGTCAAAGTGGGGACACTCACCTGTTTTTAAAATACCCCTTTCTCAGTCATTGCATCCCAAGCAAGCTCACCTGTTTCTGGCCCACGTTGTGCTCCTCCTTTTCCCATATATACTCAGAAGTAAATCCCATTGTGATGGTATGGTGGCGAACTGTATTTATACAGTATTTCAACAAAAAACGTTCACTAAGTGTTTTATAGGCGAAGTCAAATACCTAAACACTGTCTCAAAAGTCTCAAAAGGGCTCACAATGTAAAAAGATATAGAAGAGCACCAGCAAACAACCACTAGGAAAGACTGCAGTCCTAAACATGCATAGGATTGCAGCCTTGGCACCAAGCTACACATGACCGTAAATGCATCATCATTTGGTTTGGGTTTGGATTAGGGTGAAGTTAAAAGTAAAAACAACAGTTATGTGTGGGCTGTGTCTGATAACAAGGTGTAAATAAAATTATTTCTAGATCAACTTATATATAGGGGAAAAAAATGTGACAACAATGTCCCTTATGCATAGATCCATTGTAACATATAGTGAATGCCCCATGACTTCAACTTGACTGGTGTCATCGAGACAATCTTAACAATCCTTAAGAGGAATGTGATGGATTTTTCCATCCAGGTATGCATGGGGAATTGATTGAAACTCTACTTGGAGTCAAGTAGGAAGACAAAGATAGACCACACACACACACCCATACCCCCCCACCAGTCTGCTACCTGAGGCAACTGCTCATTTGGCCTCATGGATGGGCTGGAACCAGGTAGATTGCTTTCAGAATGGTCCAGCCAGTGCAGGAGGGGAAGAGGGCAAGGACAGGCAGGGAAATGCAGCTGAGAGCCACCAGGTGGACAGGTAATCTACTTTCATAACCATAGGCTGTTTTTAGGCCACAATCCTAACCTGGATTTAAGCCTGCACATGTCACTTGTGCTGCCCAGCAGTGTTACAAATGTGCTGTAAAGTGTGTTTGCAGCGCTCTCAGAGTCAGGGAGGCAGGCACACGGATGTGCGCTGGCCTTCTTGACTCCCAAGAGTGTCTAAACACGTTTTACAATTTTGTTTGCAACACTCCTGGTTTGTGCTGGCCTAGCTCCAGATTAGGATTGCCCCAGTGGTGTCATCTAAATGATTTAAGAACAGGTACTCACTTTTGATTGGCACGTGTTGGGACCCGCCCACCGGAAGTGACATCATAAGCCAGAAGTGATGTCATGGCAGGAAGTGACATGAAAAAAGCCCTTTTTGAGGCCTCAGATGATTTTAAACTGACCCAACAGTTGCAACAGTATTTCACAGCACCCCCAGAATATGTTAAGGAGGCCTGGCATCATGTTAAAACCCCAGAGCAACTCATTTTTCAGTGGCAAGGAAAGGAAAGGCTCCGCTCGCTGCCTGCCTGCCTGCCTGGCTCTGAGAACATACAGGCAACTCAAACATGCAGGAAATTCAAACGTTGCAGAGGGCGGAGTCGATGAGTGGGCGGGCGAATGGGCGGGGCCAGCTGTAATCCTAGAAACCGGTACTCGCGTACCCCCTGCATGACATCACTGGATTGCCCCCTTCATTCTATAAAGCTTTGTAACCTTCTTTCAAGTAGCTCAACCTCCCCTGGGAGTTATGACCCACAAATTGAGATCTCCTGTTCTGAGTTTACAGATGCCAGCTAAATGGGCTAGAAGGTATTCTCACTCCAAAACCTAGATCTCCAAAACCTAGTTTGGGATGTGATTAGCAACTCTTCCCACCACTTAGGGAAGGCCACCTTGCTCTCTGAGAGCTATGATTTTTTTTTTTTTTTGCTTTAGAGCATCTAATCTATTGATTGTTGGTTATTTATACTAGTAGTATTTTAGGATCTAATCTACAAATAGTAGATGAAAAGTAGCAAGAAGCTGTATCTACCCATAGACTGGACCTACTGCTCTCTAAGTACACTCTCTTGGCACTAAATAATTTCTTAGCAGGCTCTCTTGCTATGAATCCAGAGTTGACCTTCATCCTGATAGCTCAAATCTTACCGCTCTCTCTCTCTCTCTCTCTCTCTCATTTTATTGGCAGATTGAGACTGACCCATTGCTACGCAACACCCTCTCCCGTATGTCTTACCGCAGCTTCTCCCGTCTGGCTGACACCTTCACCTCCCGGGTGTCGCCTGGTGTCGCCAGCCCCCAGCTGGCCCAGCTGGCCCTTACCATGGAGCTCACGCGAAAAGTGGCGGGTATCAACAGCCACGTGGTGCACACCCTCATGGGCTACAGCTTGCAGTATATGGACATGTTTGTGCCGTGGGTACAGCAGCAAGGTGGCTGGGTAAGTGGGGAAGCACATGGTGTCACGTGCACATGGTTGGATTTGGGCTGGGTTCCCTCCTTACAAGACATGGAAGCATGGCTTTAAAAGTAGCCCAGCATACCAGCAACATTTTGCACCAAGATCCAGTGTTATTCAATAGGAGCATGGGCTTCTAGAAAAATGGCAGCATACACAGCAGGAAACAGCCTTCTTCTACACAAAAGGACCAGCAGCTTTGGAAACTGTGTGGCTTACGCAATTTGATCTCTGAGTTCCAGTTCTATGTCTACAAAATGGAACTAAAGGCTAATCTCCACATGGCCACATCCATGAGGCCAACTGAGGTGGTTGCCTTAGGCAGCCAATTGGCTGGTGGTGTTCACCTCCTTCCAGCCACTGCCTTCACTGCTGCTCCTTTTTCTACCATTTCTTAGATTGGAAAAGGGGGAGAGACCAGAAGAGAAAATGTAGAGAGGAGAGTGATGGGCTAGAGTGGCTCCTTTCCTGCACTCTTCTTGCACTGCTCCTGTTTCTTCAATGTCATCCTCTTTTTTTCCAGACCAGGGAGCAGGTGATATCACCAGGTAAAGAAGGGCAACGTTTGATAGGATATCTCAGGCTACCTCAGGTCATGGGCTGGCCCATCTGGTGTGAAATGCAGTTTGGTCCTATGTAGTAGTTGTCAGGAGCAAGGGAGTGGGGGGAAGATAAGGATCAGGATGGCAGGAAAAGGATACGGAACACTTTCTTGCTGCAGGTTGGATAAACATTTGTGCTCCTAGAACTGCTATTAACTCTAGAAGGGAAGTTTTCACTGGCCTCAATGTAAACTTCCCTCTCAAGATTTATTGAAGCGAGGGGTGGGTAAGTGGGATTTTCACTGAAACAGCACAAGGAGAAAGGGCTAAATGGCCCTCCCTGCATGTGGTCAACCCACCTCTTAATTTAAAAAAAAAAAAAGTACATGCAGCTCCAAACTATGCATGTCATGTAACTTCTTGTTCGACTGTGAATAACTTAGAGCACAATCCTATCCTGGAGTTAGGCCGGCACAGTTAAGCCAGCGATGTTTAGCCACACAAGGGATACCGTAACATATGTTTGGACCACTCTTAGAGTCAGAGGCCAGCACACAGATACGTGCCATTCTCCCTGACTCCAAGAGTGGTCCAAATGTGCTTTACTGTGGCCCTTGCGCTGGCCAAACTTTGCTGGCCTAACTGTGCCAGCCTAAGTCCAGGTTAGGATTGCGCCCTTACTGTGTAGCAGTGTTGTATGAAGGAATGTTGTACAGGTACCATGGAAAGGACTGAGAATTTTGACATTTCTCTCTTCCTCTGTAGGAGAACATTGTGACCCAGGAGAAAATATTTGACCTACAACTTGACTAGCTGCAACAGCAGGGAATTGGAATGGGTGGGATCTGTACACCCATAATCCTCATCACTCTGAGCCAATACGAATGCCCTCCTGAATGTAACACAGGGGAGGAACAGTTGTTGGGACTTGGTTTGCGAAAACTGGTGGCAGGGGGTGGATAGCTTTTTTAAAAAAAAATTTCCCCCCCAAAATATCATATTCTCTCTTCATCACAATAAAGACATTGCTTCAAGAAAAACACCAGTCAAGGAAGAGGCTTTTGCAGTGGCGTTCCTAGAGGGGGGCAAAACACTACATTATACAGGAGCCTGAACTCCTCTGTAAAGTGGCCCCTTCCCCTCGCCTTCAGAGCCATTCGCGGCTTGGAGAGCTGGCTCAGGAGCTTTGCTCTCCAAACCGCAAATGTAAGGTAAGGGGGAGGGGCTGCTTTAAACTTCGCGTTCCCCCCACCCACCCAGGAATGTCACTGGAATTTTCTCTTAGCACAGTGGGTAGTTTTGCTTTTGTGCTTAAGCAGCTAAACTGAAAGTCAGTTCTCTAGCATTCTGCCTTACCAAATTCTGTGATTTGAATGATGAGAAATTTGGCCACTCCACCAACCGGTATGGTTTATTTTGCAGCAAATCTGTTCTTGAAGAATTTGGAATTGTGTTTTTGAATGTGTTATGTACTGGGAGCAGGAGAGTTGGGAGCCACAGAAAAATTGAAGAAAGCCATATGGAAAGGGAGATGACCTCAAATCCTGAGAATTACAGGATTCTATATGTAGGTGTGACTTCGGACGCAATCCTAACCTGAAGTTAAGCTGACAGAGTTAGGCCAGCAAAGTTGGCTGGCACAAGGGCCACCGTAAAGCGCATTTGGGCCACTCTCAGGCTGCAATCCTATACCTATTTTCCTAGGAGTAATTCCCATTGAACACAATGGGACTTACTTCTGAGTAGACATGAATAGGATTGCACTGTCAGAGTCAATGAGGAATGCGCATGTATGTGTGCTGGCCTCTCTGACTCCAAGAGTGGGCCAAACATACTTTACAGTGTCCCTTATGCCAGCCAAACTTTGCTGGCCTAACTGTGCCGGCCTAACTTCAGGTTAGGATTGCATTCTTCATCTATCTCAACTTTGTGCCTTGTACAACAGTGCCTATTCAAACTTTGTGCCTTGTACTGAAGAACTCAGTGAGAATGTAACAATATTAGCTCACGCAGATTTATTTGGAAGTGTAACAGGCAGCCCAGTCCTATGTTTCATGGCAACCACGGCTCTAGTAGCACTAATTTCAGTTACCGCTGGATCCTGTGGGTACCAGAAAGCCGCCGAAGGTTCCCTTGGAGTAACACTGCTGTAGCTCTAACATTGGGCTCCCCAGCCACGCAGGATATGGCGTCAGACTCTGCCATCGTATCTGCCCCCCTCCCACGTCCAAGCCTCCCCCTGCCCAGTTCTGCCCCTTCCCCGCCCTGAAAAGCCTCGCTGCTGAGTAGTAGTGGTACTCATGGTACTCACAGCAGCCATACTCACCACTAGCTGCTCCGTGGCGTTCCAATCCTGAGCTCATTAGCGCAGGTGGTACACTTGTACCAGTGGCTCTGGGTTATGTAAAGTCCCATAAAGCACATTTGCAGCACCTGGAGAGGCGGGAGCTCCAGTGCTGGTCCAGAACCAGTCAGTGCTGGACCAAGCACCAGTGCTCCCTCCTCCCCGGTGCTGCAAACATGCTTTATGGCATGTTTGTGACACCCAGAGCCAGTGGTACACTCACACCACCAGCACTAATGAGCACAGAACTGGGCTATGAATTGAGACTGACTTCCATTAAAGTGTACATAAAATTGTATCCTTAGGCTGCAGAGCTATACAAAACTGACTTTTGAATAGGTCCCATTAAATTCTTTGGGATCATCTTCCAAGTGAAAATAATCTAACCCTCAAACTCAGGGATATGGAAATATTTATGTTGAACACTAAAAGTTTCTTTTGAAGAGTACATGAATATGTTGTAATAAAAAAAACTTTTAAAATAAAAAATATATCTAAACACTACATTTTTTTGTTGGTGTCTGTATCAATTCAGGTTTCTGCTGTGCCTGTGTCTTTATATAAAATGCCAGAACATGTGTTGAATATAGAGTTCTAGAGCTGGCAGTACTTGGAAGGACAACCCCTCCTCTGTGACAGAATCCTTAGGTGTTAAAACACATTCATACTACCAAAGGCTACTCTGAAATATGATGTGGCTTATGTATTGTGCCACAAAATGAATATAGGAGAAAACAAGATGTCCCACTTTGGAGGAACAAATAATCTAAATGAGTGAGTGAGCTTTGCAGCATTAACTGTAAAAGCAAATATCCAAGTCTTGATGGGAGTCCAGAAGGAATTTGGCCCAAACCTTGAATGATCCCCTCCAACAAACGATAGAAGGCACATGTCTTGGGGGTGCTTTAGTGTCTCTTCTTCATCCTGCTCTATTGGTCCACCATCCCAAGCCCACTGTTTTAATAAAAGCAATTGGCTCACTGAATTAAAAATGGAGATGCGACTGCAACTAAATGGAAGCCACTTTTTTATACAAACCTAAAGTCAAGACTGTTCTATTGGCTAGAGCATGTTCTTCAACCTTGGGGTCAGGACTTGTGAAGTCGCAGCAACTGATGGGAATGAAAAAAGTTGAATTCCACTGGACTGGAGCACTCCTCAGGTAAAGGGGAAGGCATCTGATGTTCCATTTCCTGGAGTACCTGGAGATTGTGTCACAATCCTGCTTGGGTTCTTAGCAATTACGCTAAAATAGCATTCACTAGTGCCAGGTTTCTTCATGGTAATTTTTTCTGCTTTCACTAACGAGAATATTTGGTTATAGCCAAGTATAGTCTGTACTGGGAGGATGTCACAAGGGCGTGAAGAGAAAACGACATCATGGCAAACCAGAAAAACATCATTATTTCAGCAGCGGCACCCCAGTACCCTTGATGACAATACATGACCAACACACAGAACATAGACGGAATTCAGTGCTACACAATGCGGCGATGATAGCCATGGGTTTAAGTAGTTTTCAAAGGGGAACAGACAAATCTATGGAGGAGGCTAGCTCTGTTGCTGCCGATTAGCCATGTCCCATAGGTAAGTGGAACCTCCACGTGCAGGGGCAATCTATCTTGAATACCAATGGCTGGGATCAAACCGTGGGTTGCCTGGAGGCATCTGGCTGGCCGCTGCGGAAAACAGGAGCCCGAAGGAGAATCCTCAGTCTGATTCTCCTACTGCGTCCTTAGACCACGTGGGTGGGTGGCATCATTTGCCGATGCAGGGGACAGAGAGTCAACTATGCGCGGTGGCTGGGGAGGGTGCTGAGACCAAGGCGTCTGGATGAAGTGCCTCGATGAGGGGAGGGGAGGGGAGGGGAGAGAAGGAGCATTGGAGGACCGACAGACCATCGAAGCCAGCTAGACGCTCCCCCCGCTCTTTCCTTCATTCATCTATGTCTTCGCCTAACGCCGCTTCCGGCTTCCGGCCCCGGCCTCCTGGATCAGTTAGGAAGGCGGGGCGGGACGGTGCTTGGAGACGGCGCGTGAGGACGGCGGCGGGAGCAGTATGGCAACGGTGAGCGACTGCTTCGTTCTCGCCTCTGAGAGAGACCTGGCTCCCCCCATCCATTCCCCGCTTAATCCTTGAGGAGAGGCCAAGACGGTACCCCTCAGTGCCCCCTTTCTCACGTGCAGAGCGTTATTCCCTGCGTCGCTGTTCAACTTTTCCCTTTCATACGTGCAGCCTGTCGGTCTGTCGCACACACAACATGTGCATCCTCCTTTGCATTACACAGTACCTTCTTCCTTCCCATTTGACCTTCTTCTCATCCTCACACACTTGTGTACTGTTTTTTGGGGGGGGGGTCTTGATTCTCACCATTTTTACCTCCACTCTCACCCATCTCTTGAACTCCCAGACCAAGCATGTGAAGATCTAAAAAAACCGTGTGTGTGAAAGTAGGAGTTCTGTGGCGTGATGGCTTGCTCTCGTGTCAAAGTGAACTGTTGGGGCTGCTATCCTGAATGTGCTTGCAAGGGGGTAATTGCCATTGAGTTCATTGGGATTTACTTCTGAGTAAGCAGGATTGGGTTGCCAATGTGCTGCTGACATCAAGTAACAAGTGTATGTATAAAACAGCCCTGATTTCTATGCCATATGTATAATACAGATCATTCATATGTATAATACATATCATATTAGGGGGTGAGTGTTGAGATGTGAAATTGAATTTTGTGGGTTTTTTCCTAGTATGTTGAATTTCTTAACCATGTAATTTTCTTTTCAGAATTTTGTTTAATTGGATCAGGAGGGAGAAGCTTTGATCTGAATAAACCACGTTAAATTCTTTACTTTTTTTTCAGGCTACCAAGGTCCCTGAAGTTCGAGATGTCACCCGGATTGAACGCATTGGTGAGTTTGTCCTATCCTCTTTCTTGGAAGTCCCTCCTTCTTCACCTTCCCAGGGCACTTTTTGGTTAAATCCCTGCCATCTCCATGGAAACAGTTTAAAACATGTTAAAGGAGAGTATGAGATTACATGGATCACTGGCTCCATTGGTGTACATGCTCCCCAACCCCCTGGTAAATGTAGTAGAAAATGTAATCAGTTTCTTCCTTATTCAGGTGCCCACTCCCACATTCGAGGGCTTGGCTTGGATGATACATTGGAACCCAGGCAGGTACGTGTGAAAGGAGCTTCCAGGAAGTTGCTAGATTGGGTTGTGTAAGTAAAATCTGACCAAAATCTGAGAATGGAGTTGTTGACGCCTGTATTATTAATATACAGACAGAGACTATTGGAACATGTAAATTTGGGATCATACAAGGCCTTGAATTTGGGGTCACATCTTATGTATCATAGTTGTTGTTCCTTCATATACACCTGCAATACTATGGAAAGTTTTTTTTTCTAGTTTTACTGTGTCTGTCTTCATAAGAAGAGCCCTGTTGGATCAGGCCAAGGGCTCATCTAGTCCAGCTTCCTGTGACTAGTTCTGTATGGGTCCTTGAGGCTTCTGCATCTCTTCCAGATGCTTCCAAGAGCACTCCAGACAACGAGATACTGTACCTACTGTATACCCTGGGATGGACTTTTCCTCCATAAATCTGTCCAGTCCTTTTAAAGATATCTAGGCTGGGTGCTATCACCACATTCTGTGGCCAGGAGTTCCACAGATGCATTACTTGCTGATTAAAGAAATATTTACACCATGTATAGATAAAGTTGAAGATAGCAGAGATAGGTAACTTCAGGATTCTAACTGTTGCAACATCCCTCTCCACAATGTTTGGTTGTCATTGCCTGGCTATTTGCAGTTCATAGTGTGTGCATGTGCCCACCAATGCAGTCACGGTCCTACCAATTTGCAGGGGGGGGGGAACAAATGCCCCAGGCGTTGTGTTTCTCGAATGGGAAGAGGATGGCAACAAAGCGGCTCCAAGAGCATTGGGTAGGCATTGTTGGTCCTACCCACCTGTCCTTGCCTCCAAAATGGGCAGTGTCAGTGGCAATGAAGGGGTTGGGAACTGATGCAGGAAGCACCAAGTGTCAACCCAGCCCCAGGGCAGAGTCTGGGTTGGGTGTGCTGCTGCACCAATGTCCAAGAAAGGGTACAGGTTTGCCCCATTATCATTGTGTGGAAGAGGGATGCACAAAAGACCACAGAGTAGTGAACGCAACAAACCAGAAAGGAAAGAGCATAAGTGTTAACACAGGGCTTGTAAACATTTCCCTAGACAAGCTAAAAAATGGTAGCTGAGTGGCGATAGCATCTGCACCCATGAACTTATGGAGGGAACAAGCTGATGTAATAATTGAGGGGTGCACTAAAGTGTGACAAGAGGAAAGAGGGTAGATGTGTTCACAATAAGAGGATTGTGGATTTTTAAGAATTTGCTGAGAAGGAAATGAGGAGCTACTTGATCTTCCATGCTCATTTCCCCCCTTATAGGTGTCCCAGGGTATGGTAGGTCAGCTGGCTGCTCGACGTGCTGCTGGTGTGATTCTGGAGATGATCAAGGAAGGCAAGATTGCTGGCCGGGCCGTCCTGATCGCTGGCCAACCAGGCACAGGAAAAACCGCCATTGCCATGGGTAAGGGGTGGAGACTAGAAACTGGGAGTGGTCTGCTAACGTGTCGAATAGGGATGGATATGGGCTTCCATCTACCTACTTGAAGGTCCCCCACTTTGGAATCCTTCTTGACTTGCAGTACTTCTATCTATTTGGACCACAGAGGGACTGGGGATCTTGCTTCACTTTCAGCTGTATTGTAACCAAAGCTCTCTTCTTCCCTTCCAGGAATGGCACAAGCATTGGGCCTTGACACCCCCTTCACTGCCATTGCTGGCAGTGAAATCTTCTCCTTGGAGATGAGCAAGACCGAAGCGCTGACTCAGGCCTTCCGGCGCTCCATCGGTGTCCGCATCAAGTGAGGGGCAGCCAGGAGACTTTTTGTTCTCTGAGGGTGGCCGGAGGAGGCAGGGGTCTAGTGGCTTCAACAGGGAGTACCACACTAGGGCCCAGGAAGGGTGACTGGGACTTACTGAATTAAAACAAAGACAGGGGAGCTGGCAACTGGGATCCTGAGAATGTTTGAAAAACTACTGGGCCGTATGGGAGTTGGGGAATCATTTGATTGTATTTATTGGTTTTCATGGTTTAGCCCTTGAATTACAAGAATTGTTATTTTCTTTTTTGTACATTGCTTCTAATGCCATTTTGGTAGAGAGTAGGATTTTTTTGTTTCTTTTAGAAATTAAAAGGAACCAGTGTCTTTGGTTATCTGAATGCAGAGTTGAAGCTTAATGAGAGGAGCAGGGCTGCCATGTTTTTGAATTTCTATATTAAATGCCCAGCTCGTATGGAAGAAGGGAGTTGTATGGGCAGGGGTATTCTGCAGTCGAGCATGCACGCCCTGACCAGTTTGTCTGCCTCTGCTTCCAGGGAGGAAACAGAAATAATTGAAGGTGAAGTTGTGGAGATCCAAATCGACCGCCCAGCAACCGGCACTGTAAGTTGCAAGTTCTAACACGGAGAAGAGGGGCTCTGCTCCTTTCCCCGTGTGATGCTGGCTCTGTGTGTAATCCGTCTGTCAATGTACTGGTCGCTGGAGGATGCTGCCTGCCCTCTTCCCACTGCAGGGTGCCAAGGTGGGAAAGCTGACCTTGAAGACAACCGAGATGGAGACAATCTATGACTTGGGCACCAAGATGATCGAATCGCTGACCAAGGAGAAAGTGCAGGCTGGGTGAGCAGAAGCAGGGAGGGTGTGCGGGTGAGAAGTGAGAGCCACTGAGGGAGGGGTGCAGGGAACTCAGGCTCCTGTGTTTTTTGGTAGTAATGAGGAAGCCAAATATACTAATCCCTGAGGGTGGTTAGGCAGCATGCTTGGACAGTGTACTGAAGCCAGGAAGAATGAGATGGAAGATGATGGTGCTTGATAAGCTTAAAGATGCATGATGGGGTGGAGATGAGTGCAGTTGCTGAGGAGCAGTTGGGGGGCGGCGTTATGAAGACCCCTGGGGAGAGGTTGTGGATGTTGGCTTGTTATTAGGTCTGCAGTGCTTAGTTAGAACTGACGAGAAAGGTGCCCCAAGTAAGTGGGCTGCAGATTTTTGAAAAGCATTTATTTTTAATACAAGTGTTCATAACAGGTGAAGCTGTCCAATGTCCTCTTCAAAGAGGGAGCTCCTTTCTCACAGAGTAAGGAATGATTATGCCTGCATGCACTCAGGCATGTATAATCTAAAACCCCAACCATTGTTCTTACAAGCAATTTAAACGTAATCACAAAAGCAAACAGTGAATCGGCTAAAATATTATCACCCATAATTATGGAATGGGGGAATTGTCTTTGAACAATTCATTAATTCTCAGTTGTAAGCAGAAAAGTGAAATTGACTTTAGGTGGGGGCCCTTCACCCTTTGTTTTTCACCCAGCACCTTGTAGCAGCTCTTGGTCCTGAGATATTCTCTTTGTGTTTCTCTAGAGATGTCATCACCATCGACAAAGCCACAGGGAAGATCACCAAACTTGGGCGTTCGTTCACTCGAGCACGGGACTATGACGCGATGGGCTCACAGGTAGTGCAGTGGGGCAAGAGGCACATTAGGGTGAAGGTGGAGCAAGACCTCAAGGGGAAATGGGTGGCAGCCTGTGTTGCATCCTTGACAGCTCATCCAGGCAATGTCTCAGTGCTGAGTCACCTGCTTTGAATGCAGAAGACCTCCAGTTCAGTTCCGAGCGTCTCCAGTTAAAAGTTAATAGGGCTGGGAATGACCTCTGCCTGAGACCCTCTGCCTGAGACCCTATCAGTCAGAGTAGCCAGTAGTGGGCAAGGTGGACCAATGATCTGGCCCAGTAAAAGGCAATCATTTTCACTTTTTGTGCTTTGCAAGTACTATCTTTTGGTGGGTACCACTTTTCCAAGTACTACCCCTGCCACTGGAAATGGCAGCTGCACATATGAGTGTATTGCTTGCCCTGCAGCCGAGACTTTATTTAGCACTCTCTTTCCCCAAATGGTGTTCCTTTGCAAGGAAGGGCCAGGTAGGTGCAAAGCCATTTCTTGCCCACTAGTGCACCATTGAACTAACTATCTCAATTTCCTATGGGTTTCGGCCAATGGGGCAGTGCCATGTGATCATCATTGCAGTGGGCCAAGTATCACTTGCCATACTAAGTACCACTGGTTGAAAAGCATTGGTAATGTGAAGACATTGTCATATTGTTTTTATCTGTATCCCACTTTGGTGTTAAAAAAAAAAAGCCACACACAGAGCAGCTTATGAGAATTAAACATAAAATTATAATCAAAGCATCCAAAGAATAGATTTACCTATACTGAGTTCTAAGTCAGTGCCTTTTGCCACTGGGATCAGATAAATGGAGATTGCCGGGAAGCAATCCATGAGAAGCACTCAGGTCTGTAGATGTGTCTCCCCAACAGACCAAGTTTGTGCAGTGCCCTGATGGGGAGCTGCAGAAGCGCAAGGAAGTGGTACACACCGTCTCGCTGCATGAAATCGATGTCATCAACAGCCGCACGCAAGGCTTTCTGGCACTCTTCTCTGGTATGTGGATGGAGCGGATTATGTCTGTATAGGTATGGGGTGGATGTACATATGCATGGAGGAGGCGTATAAAAACGACATCTCATTTGCCCCCCTCCTGTCTGGCATGTGTCCCCAGGTGATACAGGAGAGATAAAGTCAGAGGTGCGAGAGCAGATCAACGCCAAGGTAGCGGAATGGCGAGAGGAGGGCAAGGCGGAGGTGATCCCAGGGGTGAGTCCCTTTGTGCATGTGAAGAGGGGGTGGGATGGGCAAAGTAGCTGCGAAGGGTACACCTTCTTGGCTCTCTTCTTCCATGCTAGGCTCTAGCCTGAGTGTTTGAGAGCAGGAGGTGTAAATCTTCTCTTCTCCCACCAAACCTGTGATCTTTCCCACCTTCCCATCAGGTTCTGTTTATTGACGAGGTCCACATGTTGGACATAGAGTGCTTTTCCTTCCTGAACCGGGCCTTGGAGAGTGACATGGCACCTGTCCTCATCATGGCTACCAACCGTGGCATCACCAGGTAGGTATGGATTGGCAAAAAAACAAAAAAAACACCACCATTGGGCAACTGACTGCCCAGTGGTATAATGGCTGGGGGAGGGGATTGTGTCAGAAAGCTGCTCCAAGGTAACCCACATTATGTGATCTTGCTTTGCAGCATTGACTGTGCATCTGCTAGCTAAGAAGCAGAGCAAAGAACTGCACGGAGCATCAAAACTCTTTGCCCCATTGCTGGAAATGCTGCTCTGCTCAAACCTCACAGGCAGATGAGCCTAAATTGGGCAGAGACTGGGCTTTTGTTCTGTGTAGTCAGGGAGAAATGCAAGATGATGTTAGACTAAGCCAGCAGTTGCCAAACTTGTGACCACTGTGCACCGGAAAACCCTTCTCTGTCCCGAGCTGTGCTTACTGTTCCTTTGAAGCTTCACTCCATTTCTAAGCTGATCAGGTGGCAGTGACGCTCTGGGCAGTCACGTCTATGCCCTGCGTCCCAGAAGGCTGTGCAGCAGGATGCCGGGCATAGACGTGACTGCCCAGAGCGTCACTGCCACCTGATCAGCTTAGTAATGGAGCGATGTTTCAAAGGAACAGTAAGCGCCGTTCACTAGGGGCCGGGGAGGAAGGGTGTTGCCAAACCCTGGATCCAGCCAGCGAGTGGGGCGGTATCTGGTGAGGATGTATTGCATGGTGCGAGGCTGGATGTTGCTAGCAGAAATGCGGGAGGATTTAAGTGAGACATTTTGAAGAGAATCTCAGAATCAAGCAGTGACTTTGGTGGGCACCCCTATATGTGCCTGTTGTCCAGAGAGGGCTCCCTTCCCACCTGATTGCAAGAGTGCTGGTCCTGCAGCCATCTCTCATTCCTTTTTTCTCCAATGCAGGATTCGTGGCACCAACTACCAGAGCCCCCACGGCATCCCTATTGATCTGCTGGATCGGATGCTCATCATCTCAACCTCCCCCTACAGTGACAAGGAGACCAAGCAGATCCTCAAGATCCGGTGAGGGACTGAGTGCAGCAGGGCCTCTAGCCAGGGAGCTCCTGTGTCGCTTTCCTGTGCCACCCACCCACAACCACCCCTTGCCAGTTTCTCTTTGGTCATCTTCCTTTCTTTGCTGCATTCTGAGCAGCATCTAAATTTTCTTATAGGTGTGAGGAAGAAGATGTTGAGATGAATGAAGATGCCTACACAGTGCTAACCCGCATTGGCTTAGAGACCTCCTTGCGCTACGCCATCCAGCTCATCACAGCAGCCAACCTTGTATGTCGCAAGAGGAAGGTATGCCGCAGCCCTAGATTTGTCTTGTGTGCGAGTACAATTCTGGCGGGAGGAGAGTCAAAGGGCTTTTACGGCAGGTGGACAAAATTCCAGGTCTTGAGATCTTCAAATCTCAAGCTTAGCAGCTCAAGATAAGGAGGAAGGGATTATCAGCGGGGATTTCTGTTTCCAAGAATCTCCCTGCATGTGCTTGCCAGGGACTTTTAATCCCTAGACCAGCCATTTTCAACCACTGTGCCATGGCACATTGGTGTGCCACAAGTGGTCCACAGGTGTGCTGTGGGAATTGGGAGGAAGGTCATTTATTAATAGGGCCAATGGGGGATGTGACCCCCCCCATTGGCAATATGGTGTGTCTTATCAATTGTCAAAAACTGATGGTGTGCCTTGACAATGTTAGTACCTTCTCAGTGTGCCCTGAGATTAAAAAAAAAAGGTTGAAAATCACTGCTTTAGACTGATCAGGAGCTGAAAGTGGGTCATCATCACCTGAGCTGGAATTGGACATCGAGAACAAAGGATTCTAGGTAGATGTACATACACCGGAGTGAAGGAGGGTGTGTGTGTGTGTGATCTCTCTAGAGGTTTTGTAGGACATCTGCGTTCTTGGGAGGAGTTGAAGAAAGAGGAGGAAGGGTTAGGAAACTGGGGCCCCTAAATTCTAGATCTGGAGCTGGTGGCTTGGGTTGCAAGGTTTATAGGCCTCTTGTCCAGGTGTTTGTGTGTGATCCTTTGCTAGCTGTCATCATAGGAAATACCAATACTATTCTCCTCTCATCCCACAGGGCACTGAGGTACAGGTGGAAGACATCAAGCGCGTGTACTCGCTGTTCCTGGATGAGTCACGCTCTACTCAGTATATGAAAGAATACCAGGATGCCTTCATGTTCAATGAGCTCAGTGAGTAAGATGGGGGTGATTATTGAAGCTCTCCCCAGGCCACTTAGGGCAGTTCTCCTATTTTGAAGTGTAGGACTCTGCCAGCAAAGAATGCAAGGAGTTGAAAAAGCCGATGCCCTGTGGATGACTTTTGACCAATAGCTCAATAGCAGTTCTTTAGATGTGCTTGCATCTAGGTGATCTTGTGAATTCTTTGATATGAAGGCAGTCTCATGTAGTCTCCCTTCCCCACTCCCTAAATGTTTAGTCAAACTTACCTGTGTCATTTTCCTATCCCAGCAGCAGCAAATAAGGAATGGGAGGGCAAGGCCCAAATAGGTAAGTCTCACTTAAATAGTACCAGACAGGGAGAGAAATCAACTCAGCTGCTGCTTTGGGCAATAATTCTGAGACAGGCATCATGAGTAATTCTGCCCTTAGTCCATCCTTAAAACTCTTCAAAGCACTGAGTCATACTTTGACTAGGTCAAGTAATGCAGAGCCTGAACCTGATTTTTTCAGTGCAGCAGGAGCAAATGCATTAACAAGTCTATGGGATTTCTCAGCATATACAAAACAATTGCAGGAGTCTGCCTCTAGGGGGACTCAGGGGTCAAGGGGTTCAGGACTTAGCTTTAGTTTGACACCAGGATGTTCTCCTGCCTCCAGTGATGGCAGGGGGGAGACTTATTGTATGAAGCCCTTTTAGCCTTTGTCAGTGTGTTATCCCCTGCAATTACAGGTTGTGTGAACAGCTTGGAAATGACAGATGATGAGCAGAGGCTACAGGAGCCAGGACCTTGAACAGTTCCACAGGAACATCTTGGGTGGGGAAAGGAAAGACTCCTTCTAAAATGTTCCTAACTGATGGCTCTCACCCCCACCATTTTTGTTCTTTTGCACAATTCTACTTGCTTCCAACGCACCTTTTCCTCCCAACCCTCTTTTCTCAGTACCTGACGCAATTTAAAACTGCAGGAGCCAAGTGTGAATAGAACAAAGCACAACGGGAGATCTGAGCAGTGTTCCACTGGCAGAAATTAGACCATCTTTGAACAGAATGGTCCCAAACTTGCCTTCTAGTTCTAAATCATGGTGCGGTAGCTATTGCCTGCACTGAGCAGGGGGTTGGACTAGATGAGCTCAAAGCTCCTTTCCAACTCTTACCACTCCATGGTGGTCGAAACCCAACAGAGTTGCTTACTGAATAACCCACTTTGGGCTGTGGGTAGGAAATAGTGGCAGTACATTCTAAGAGATGGTGATTAACCGCTCATCTACACTCTAGAAAAGCATCTCGGCTGGTGCTGTAGTAGCAGCATTATGCCTGTCCATACCCTTTTCTCCCTCTCTGCTTGCTATCAAGTGCTAGGAGCAGCAGATCTTCCATGCATGGTAGTGCCACACTGCCGGTTCTCTGAAGCAGAAATGTGTGCTGCAAGGTTATCCTGCACATGGCTTTCAGTGGCTCAACAGAACAGCTGGTTTAGTGCAGCAGTCCTATTCCTATGGCTGGGGAAGAGTGCTCTCCTGGTAGCAGTGAAGAGGGTAGGTGCTTGGTGGGCGTGGCATTTGTTCATGCCCCTAGCAAGTGACCGAATTTTCCTGATGTAAAAGCCCCAACTGCATTTAAAGTAACCTGCAAACCTCACATATGATCTGTCCTGCTTGTGTCTGCCTTTCTCCCTCCTGTCCCACCCCCTTCAAGCTGGTAACTGCAGTTCAGCACTACACTTGTGTTTCTGGATGCCTCAAAACTGTTGGTGTTAAGTGAAATGGTACTTGTGAGAAAAGGATATTACTTATATTAGTTCCTAAATAGAGAGACCCCCTCCTTTAAGAGCAAATTTGCACACTTGATTTCTTGCCACACTTGTGAATAAGCTGCTTATAGCCTTATTTTCATGGGTTTTTTTTGGCAGAGGCCTGAGTGTTTTCCTCTCCTTCATTCAGAGCAGGAAACTGGCTTTATGCGAGTGTTACGTAGGCACCTTGGTCAAAAACATGGAGTAGGGTTGCTGGGGGTAGATTTACAGAATTAGGTCTGGTTCTTGTCCCCTTGATTTCATCAACCAGAAGTGATTTATGCGGAGAGTACTTAAAATGCAGGATGAGAGAGGCCAGAATGAAGGGTTTGGGTTCTGTTGTCTCTGCATTCATCTCCTTTTCTCATTGCAGAGGGTGAGACCATGGACACATCGTGATGTGCTTTGCATACCAGGCTCGAGCTGCGTGTGTGTGAATGGATGTTCTTTTACTTTTTGTTTTTGTAAAATAAAACCTTTTGGAGAATTTCTGCTGTGTTTGAAATCATAGAAGGGGAAGAACTGAATCTGCTTTGGGGGAAAAGAAACTGGGGTACCTGCTGTTTCACTACCTTTGCCTCTGCCTCAAGAAGGGCACAATTCTTTTCAGAGCTGCCTTAGCGCAAGCTTGATGGATTTTGCAAATGGAATCAGACAGGCTTTGCAGGCAGGAGCCTTCCCACCCTTTGAGGCTAAGCCCAGTGGATAGCAGAATGGGCTCTCTGCTAATGCTTGCAGAAAAGAATTGGTGCATGCAGTGTAGTGTGTCATCACCACTTAGAGCTCCAATAGTCTCATATCCCCTGTGAAGTTTCTCCTGCATGCCTTAAGGATGGGTGCTGTGACCACTGTGATTTACTTGCAAGCTGCCTCAGTGGAAACTACGCAGAATATCTTCCAGCAGCTCTACAACACTTCTGGCTCATAAGAAGAGCAAATATTTTGTACTCTTAAAGTTGTTGTTGTTGTTTGTTGTTGTTGTTCAGTCGCTAAGTCGTGTCCGACTCTTCGCGACCCCATGGACCACAGCTGCCAGGCCTCCCTGTCCTCCACTAGCTTCCTGAGTTCGCCCAATTTCATATTCATTGCTTCGGTGACACTATCTAACCATCTCATCCTCTGTCGCCCCCTTCTCCTTTTGCCTTCAATCTTTCCCAGCATGAGGGTCTTTTCTAAAGAGTCCTCTCTTCTCATCAGGTGGCCAAAGTATTGGAGCTTCAGCTTCAGCATTTGTCCTTCCAGGGAGCAATCAGGCTTGACCTCCTGGAGAATTGACTGATTGGATCTCTTTGCAGTCCAGGGGACTCTCAAGAGTCTTCTCCAACACCATAATTCAAAAGCATCGATTCTTCGACGCTCTGCCTTTCTTATGGTCCAGCTCTCACAGCCATACATGGCTACTGGGAAAACCATCGCTTTGACTATGCGAACCTTTGTTGGCAGGGTGATGTCTCGGCTTTTGATTAAGCTATCTAGGTTCACCATAGCTTTCTTCCCAAGAAGTAAACGTCTTTTAATTTCATGGCTGCAGTCACCATCTGCGCTGATCTTGGAGCCCAGGAAAATAAAGTCTGTCACTGCTTCCATTTCTTCCCCTTCTATTTGCCAGGAAGTGATGGGAGTGGTTGCCATGATCTTAGTCTTTTTTAATGTTGAGCTTCAAACCAATTTTGGCACTTTCCTTTTTCACCCTCATCAAAAGGTTCTTTAGGTCTTCCTCACTTTCTGCCAGTAGAGTGGTATCGTCTGCATATCTGAGGTTGTTGTTTCTCCTAGCAATCTTGATTCCAGCTTGTGAGTCATCCAGCCCTGCCTTCCTCATGATGTACTCTGCGTATAAGTTAAATAAGCAGGGTGACAATATACAGCCTTGTCGTACTCCTTTCCCAATTTGAAACCAGTCGGTTGTTCCATGTCCAGTTCTAACTGTTGCTTCCTGACCCGCATAAAGGTTTCTCAGAAGGCAGATCAGGTGGTCTGGAACTCCCATCTCTTCAAGAACTTGCCACAGTTTGTTGTGATCCACACAATCAAAGGCTTTAGCATAATCAATGAAGCAGAGGTAGATGTTTTTCTGGAACTCTCTTGCTTTCTCCATGATCCAGCGAAGGTTGGCAATTTGATCTCTAGTTCCTCTGCCTCTTCGGAAACCAGCTTGTACATCTGGTAGTTCTCGATTCACATACTGCTGAAGCCGAGCTTGTAGGATTTTGAGCATGACCTTGCTAGCATGTGAAATGAGTGCAATGGTGCGGTAATTCGAGCAATCTTTGGCATTGCCCTTCTTTGGGATTGGAATGTAAACTGATCTTTTCCAGTCTTGTGGCCACTGTTGGGTTTTCCAAATTTGCTGGCATATGGAGAGCAGCACTTGGACAGCATCATCTTTTAAGATTTTGAGTAATTCCGCTGGAATGCTGTCACCTCCACTAGCTTTGTTGTTAGTGAGGCTTTCTAAAGCCCACTTGACTTCACTCTCCAGGATGTCAGGTTCGAGCTCAGTGACTGTACCACTGTGGTTATCAGGAACATTGAGATCGGCCTTATAGAGTTCCTCTGTGTATTCTTGCCACCTCTTCTTAATCTCATCTGCTTCTGTTAAGTCCTTGCCATTTTTGTCCTTTATTGTGCCTACCTTAGCATGAAATTGTCCTTTGACATCTCCAATTTTCTTGAAAAGATCTCTAGTCCTCCCCATTCTGTTGTTTTCCTCTATTTCTTTGCATTGCTCATTTAGAAAGGCCTTCCTATCTCTCCTTGCTGTTCTCTGGAAATCTGCATTCAGTTGGGTATATCTTTTCCTTTCTCCCTTGCTTTTGGCTTCTCTCCTTTCCTCAGCTATTTGTAAAGCCTCGTCAGACAGCCACTTTGCCTTCTTGCATTTCTTCCTCTTTGGGATGGTTTTAGTTGCTGCCTCCTGTACAATGTTACAGACCTCCGTCCAAAGTTCTTCAGGCACTCTGTCTACCAAATCTAAGCCCCTAAATCTATTTGTCACCTCCACTGTATATTCGTAGGGGATCTGATTTAGGTCATACGTGGAGGGCCTAGCGGTTTTCCCTACTTTTTTCAGTTTAAGCCTGAATTTGGCAAGAAGAAGCTGATGATCTGAACCACAGTCAGCTCCAGGTCTTGTTTTGACTGCCTGTATGGAACTTTTCCATCTTTGGCTGCAAAGAATGTAATCAATCTGATTTCGATGTAGACCATCTGGTGAAGTCCATGTGTACAGTCGCCGTTTGTGTTGCTGGAAAAGGGTGTTTGCTATGACTAATGTGTTCTCCTGACAGAACTCTATCAGTCTTTGCCCTGCTTCATTTTGTACTCCAAGACCAAACTTGCCTGTTATTCCTCTTACCTCTTGACTGCCTACTTTAGCATTCCAATCCCCTATGATGAGGACATCTTTTTTGGGTGTTAATTCTAGAAGCTGTTCTAGGTCTTCATAGAAGCGGTCAACTTCTTCCTCATCAGCACCAGTGGTTGGGGCGTAGACTTGGATTACTGTGATGTTGAAAGGTTTGCCTTGGATCCGAATGGAAATCATTCTATCATTTTTGAGGTTATACCCCAGTACTGCTGTTCTCACTCTCTTGTTCACGATGAAGGCTACTCCATTTCTTCTAAGGGATTCCTGCCCACAGTAGCAGATATAATGGTCATCTGAATTAAATTCTCCCATTCCTGTCCACTTTAGTTCACTAACTCCCAGGATGTCGATGTTCAGCCTTGACATCTCACGTTTGACCACATCTAGCTTGCCTTGATTCATAGATCTGACGTTCCAGGTTCCTATGTAGTATTGTTCTTTGCAGCATCGCACTTTCCTTTCACTTCCAGACACATCCACAGCTGAGCTTCCTTTCAGTTTTGGCCCAGCTACTTCACTCTTTCTGGAGCTACTAGTACTCGTGTTCTGCTCTTCCCCAGTAGCATAATGGACACCTTCCGACCTGAGGGTCTCATCTTCCAGTGTCATATCGTTTAGCCTTTTTGTTCTGTAATCCATGGGGTTTTCTTGGCAAGAGTACTGGAGTGGGTTGCCACTTCCTTCTCCAGCGGACCACGTTTAGTCAGAACTCTCTGCTGTGACCTGTCCATCTTGGGTAGCCCTACATGGCATAGCTCACAGCTTCATTGAGCTACTCAAGCCCCTTCGCCACGACAAGGCAGTGATCCATGAAAGGGTCTCTTAAAGTAGTACTATATAAATACCAAATCATGAGAATTGGTATACCCTAATGACAATCAGTGTTTCTCAGCTTGACTTTAGGGAATACTACTTTGAGTTAGCACTACTAGAAGAAGAGGCTAGAAGCCCTTACCTGAAAGATGACAACAGTTGCTGGGGTTCCAAAATTTTATTTCACATGATGACTCCTAAAATTCTCTCATATGGGAGAGGGGATCCATTTCTGCTCTCTTCAGTCAACCACGGGGGCAGTCTTAGGCCAGATGCTGCACTCCCCATTGACCAGCAAGGGGGGCCCATACATGCTCAGTGAAGGTTTTAAGATGACAGGAGTGCTAATTTGGGGGCTGGGTGCCAGTGCCCAGTCAGTTTTGCGGTCATCCCTCTGAAAACTGACGGTAGAGGGACTCCAGTTGAGGGTCAGTGAACTGAGGCACAAAGTGAATCTTGAGGATTTCAGAGAAGCCCTCCTCCAGTGATGGTTCAACATACTTATTCCTGCAGAGGGAAAGGAATTTGTTCACACAGTTCTGCAGTAGGTGGTTGGAGCCTGTCCAAAAGACCCCATGTGCCGGAACATGGCTAGTGGTGAATGTAACTGCTGCATAATTTTACTTGGAGGTGGTGGGGATTTTCACTAGGCTGAAACAATGGAACTGAGAAGGCAAAAGAGGGGGACAATGGGAAAGGGAGAAAAATCTGTTACACAGCTCGTATTTGGTTTAGAGTTCAAAGAAGGCTATTTGCCCCTTCCCCACACACAATTATGAGAGCTGGTAACTTGACTGGTTTTATTAAATGGAAACACTCAGGAGAATGCAAACTATTTTTGTGTAGTATTTCCACAAAATGCACTTTCTTCTAACACATGTTTCTGCTGGACTGGACCAGCAGAGGCTAAGGATGAAGCTGAGATCCAGCTCCCACAGTAGAGCATGGACTAAAACCCATCGTGAAAGGGGTAGGGACAAGGATGTTGCCCAGAAGCACCTTCCCAATTCCACTGGGAGCTTCTGCTCCCCCCCAAAACTACAGCCAGGAACTCACTTATAGCTGTTCAGGACAATGTCATTCACAGGCACGTGTCCCTTTTCCGTCATTTCCCGGAACTGCAATGAAGGGCGGGGGGAGAGAAACGTGGATGTTACAGACAGTTCCCATTTATGGCAGACTGGTTAACTGCAGAGTATTAGAAAATGGATGTCCTGCACAACACATTAGGCAGAAGCCTTGAGTCAGGTACTTTAGGCTGTAGAATTTCTTGGCTACGGTGATGGCCAGCAGGTTGTGGATTTTACAAAAGCATTCAAATAATACATAAAGCACCTCCATCAGTTACTAGCCCAAAGCATAGGCTTTGCTTTCAAAGACAGGACTATTCACATTTATAACCCATCCTATCCAACAACTTCAGGGAAACACGTGAGATTATCCCCACAACAACCTTGTGAGGTAGGTCAAGCTGAAAGAGACCATGACTGGCCCCAGGGGAACTTCATGGCTGCGCAAACCCAGGTCTCCCAAGTCAAAGTTCAACATTCATAATCAGGACAGCCCATGGGATACCTTTGGCTAACTGATGCCACACAAATGCTATACTTTGCCTCAGGTGGTTTCATGTAGAGAGGCAATTTAGAAACAAGCAACAAGGAGTTGACCAACACAGCTGCTTCAGCATTTCTGTTATGGCATTCATTTGACCCTACTTAGGATACATACTGAGGATTGAAAGAGACCATGGTGCTCTCACATCATAGCTGAGAGCGCAATCCTGGAGTTAGGCCGGCAGTTAGGCCAGCCAAGTTTGGCCGGCACAAGTATGTTTGGACCACTCTCTGAGTCAGAGAGGCCAGCACACAGACGTGCGCTATCCTCCCTGACACTGAAAGTGGTCCAAATGGGCTTTACAGTGGCCCTTGTGCTGGCCAAACTTTGCTGGTCTAATTGTGCTGGCTTAAGTTCAGGTTAGGATTGCACTCCGAGTCAAATCCAGCACAGACTTAGATCTAAGAAGCAACATTACCCAGCAGGGCTAGGGCTTTTTCCCCCAGAATACGATGCTTGATTATGAACACCAAGATGTCTTTGGTCACCCTGTGCCAGAACTGTGCCTGGGAAGATGACAGTTCTAAACAGCTCACTGGCAAACCGAAATGCCTTTTATTGCCCCAGATCTGGGGTGCGAGCAGGAGGAGGGGTGAATTCAAATGTGATCTCTGAGGAAGGGGAGCTGAAACTCCTTTTAAGCTCAATCACACCAATATCCTTACTCGGTTATTATGCTTGGCTTGTTCCAACGTGGCTGTAAAGAGGAAACAGCGGCAAGGAACACCAGCCTCCTTAGCACACTCTGTGTACCTGCCGGGGAAAAGACAGGGTGGTTTGCTCAAAGCCTCGGTCCCCTCTAGCAGCTCCACTCTGCTGGGCGGGCAACCATCACACCTGCCCGCGAGAGGAACCTCACCTGCATCGTGACTCCGGGTCAGGATTGGTGTTATCTACTACCACGCTCTTCCCTGACTGCAGCGCTGCTTGGCACGAGGCCACACACTTCTGCCAGGAACCAAGTGTGTCCTGTGGGTGTGGAAGACAGGTTGCAGCTGGGGAGGAGGAAAGATGCGGGAGGAGGACAGGGACCGGCTCAGCTCCCCCATCCTACTTACCCGGTTGGCGTAGGCATAACCCACAGACACCAAGTGTTGCTTCAGAAAGGTGGACTTGCCAGCTGGAGGGGGGAAGAGAAAAGGAGGGAGGTAGCAGTCAGCTGGGTACGACAATGGGATACAGCCGGGTTTTCTAAAAAGGGAGAGGGGTCACAAATGACGAACACAAGTAGCACCATACGGTTATAGAAGCGTATATAAGATGCATGCATTTCAAGTAGCCCTGGATTTGAATCTAGTTTCTTGAACTGTGCCATAGTCCTGGATTTCAACAAACCTTCGTTGACCTTCCGGACTGGCCTACGCCTGTGCTTGATGGCTGCTGGAGACCACGGCAGTGCCTATCAGAGAGGGAGACTGTACCAACCCTTTCTGGCAGGGGAGCACAGGATTGTGAGGACGTGTACCTCTTGCTTTGACCAGTTCCATCACCCCAAACCTCATATTTGTACTCCTTTGGCTAACTAAGGGAAAGGGAGAGAAGAAAAGCTTGAGGAGAATCTAGATGGCCAAAAACGATATGCAAAGCCGGCTCCAGTTTTACTGCTCAAGAGCCACATGAAGGACCCTGCTCTCTTTTCAGAAATGACGACCAAAAGCAAGTAGGATCATTCTGTAAGGAAAAGCATCAATGTCGTATGGCCTCATTGTTCTGAAACTGGAGCAACAATGACTCCTTTTGCTCACTGTAATTCTACCACTGATCCAAAAAGGGGAAACTCTGCACTTTAAAAGGAACACTGTAGGAGTCAACAATATATGAAGATGATGACAGGTGATCACTCACAGGCAGGAAAGCCGACAGCCACAACCAGCTCGGGAGAAGAGGAGGTGAGACAAGCATCAGGGGGATCATACAGCTGTGCCTTGGGGTCCAGTGCCCGCTGCATTGGGGAGGAAGGCTCACAATTGTTATAATGATGTAATAATGATGCAAGGACAGTGGAAAAAACCTGCCAGGACTGAACTTGGGGCCTTGTACATGAAGAGCTGCAGCCCCTCCCCTCTCCAGCCAGAATGACTGTATATGCACCATACACAGAGATAATGTAGCACGGTGGCAAAGCAGCTCAGTTAGGAATCACGACGGCCGCAGTCTGAATCTCACCTCTGCCATGAATCACTAGGTGGCTTCATCCCAATCCAAGCCCCTTCTCCCCAATCGCCAGTATGGGGATAATCATATTTGTACCTTATAGCAGTGGTTCCCAAACTGAGGGTCGGGACCCACCAGTGAGTTCAGAGTCAATTTCAGGTGGGTCGCGAAGCACCTACAGCACCATATTGAAAATATGGGAAGTTGGGATACTGGAAAGGGGGAGGGCTGTGTGATTGTTTTGCTTGTGTCAAAGTTGCAAATAGGCTTTTTTCCTTTCTGATGCACTTTGCTATTGGGAAATGGCTGAAAAATAACCCAACTGATTGTTGCATTCTCAGGAAAACAGCAGGCTCTGGCGTCACAGTGACGGCACTTCCAGCCATGACATCACTTCTGGTGGGTCCCGGATAATTGCCATTCTAAAAAGTGGGTCCCAGTGCTAAAAAGTATGAGAACCACTGCCTTGTTATGTAGGGTTCGTGTGAGAATACAGTCAGATGATGCTTGTTAATCACTCAAAAGCACTCTCTGCTATATTAATAATGCTAACGTAGCATTATTAATATAGTATATTAATAATCAGTAGGTGGAAGGGACCCCACGTTTAAACCATTCTATTTTAATAAGATACTTTATTTTAGAAGAGACTGCGAAATTACTCACAGGGTCGAAGTTGGGGAGAACAAATGGCGCTTCTTTCCAGCCCAAAAAGTACTCTTCAGGGGTGTGGAAGGATAGGCCAGCATTCAGAGCAAACTAGGACGACATGCAGAAGAACCATCATTGAACGGAGAAAGGGACAAGTACACACATTCAAAAGCTGTTTGAACAGCTACCGAGAGAGTTCACAGATTTGCAACTGATGGCTACTTTTGCAACATTTGCTTCTGCGGTTCAGATTTTCTGGAATCTGAGAACCGTTTGGGCAGGAACAAAAGACATTATCATGAAGGCTGTGGACAGATGAGCTGCATTGGTCATGAAGGAGGGCCGAGGGGGCACTGAAGTCCTGTCCTCCTTACATTCTATTGACTTTCAAGATTTCACTGCCTTAACCTCTTTGCAAACTTTTCCTTGCAGCATGAGGACTTGCAACTTGTTTTAAGAGAAGAAAGCGGAGATCCTCAGGCTGCTGAGTCCCATGACAAATAACAACCCAAGCACCTCATTGTGTGGTTCAGAAACTGGGTTTTATTTTGGTGTAGAAGATACGCGGCCCTATCTCTAAGGGCCCAATCCTATGGGCTGCAACTTCAGTGCCGGACACTGGGTGTCACAAACATGCCATAAAGCACATTACAGCACCCGGAGATTGAGCAGTGCTGGCAGGGAGGCCTGCACCACCCTGCTGATGCCACTGAGGAAGCCCTGGTCACTGCCAATAGAAAGGTAAGCACTGGGAAGCTCAGGGCATGAGGAGGGTGGCAGATGTTCCTGGGTCAGGGGTCAGAGGGTGGAACAGTGAGGTCTCCTCTGCTGGATCCTATCCCCCACGTCAAGCTCAGAAGCCCGACATGGGGCTTCTCAAGTCATAAGAACGTAAGAGCCCTGCTGGATCAGGCCAAAGGCCCATCTAGTCCAGCTTCCTGTATCTCACAGCGGCCCCACCAGGTGCCCCAGGGAGGCATGAGACAACAAGATGCTTGCATCCTGTTGCCACTCCCTTGCACTCAGTACTCCGAAGTAGCCCACCACCAATGCAAGGAGGTTGCACAATCCATCATGGCCTATAGCCCACGATGGACCTTTCCTCCAGAAATCCGTCCAATCCCCTCTTAAAGGCATCCAGACCAGATGCCATCACCACCTCCTGTGGCAAAGAGTTCCACAGATTAACTACCCGCTGGGTAAAAAAGTACTTCCTTTTCTCTGTTTTAACTCTCCCAACCCTCAGTTTTAGCGGATGCCCCCAGTTCTGGTGTTTTGAGAGGGAAAAGAACATCCCTCTATCTCTTCCATGCATAATTTTGTATGTCTCAATCATGTCCCCCCTCAGGCGCCTTTTTTCTAGGCTGAGGAGCCCCTAACGCTGCAGCCTTCTTCATAAGGGAGGTGCCCCAGCCCTGTAATCATTTTCGTCGCTCTCTTCTGCACCTTTTCCAACTCCACTATGTCCTTTTTGAGGTGCGGCGACCAGAACTGTACACAATATTCCAGGTGTGGCCATACCATCAATTTGTACAATGGCATAATATTGGCTGTTTGTGCCCTTGATTCAGCAGGTGCAGGCTTGAGAAGCCTGACTGCAGATGCTAGGGCTTTACTCAGAGTAAGGGGGCGAACTTCTCCCAAGGAAACCTCTGGCGGCTTCCCTCACCCTGTAGGATTCAGCAGCAACCATCTCGGCCCTGCTGTTCCTCCGGGTGCTGGGACGTTTAGGATTGGGCTATAAGAAACCAAGCAGGCTTAGACAGAATCCCAGCTACTTGCCAATACTGCAACTAGGAAAGATTAGTGAGGTCTCCAGAGTACTTGGAGGAAAAGGTATGAATACAGTGTATAAATACAGTAATAATTAAATCATGCAAATTAAGCAACTGTATGCAATTTGCTATGACTTGCTTCGCACTGAGCGCATAGTTTTTCTCTCTGCAGCGAGAATGTCAAACTGCTGCAGTGCAAATTCAAAGTACACCTGCAGAAGTTATTCTGTCTCTGTAGGTCTCCAAATTATTTGTGGAACTGAAGACAACAAAGGAGGATGGCCAGGGGAGATAGAGATGTGGAAACTGAAGAGTGTTTCCAGGTTTTGGGGAAAGGACTACTAAAACTTTTAATTGAAAAAGCGTTTTTGTAAGGGCTAAACATTTGTGTCTGATTGGAAAGGGAGATTCTGAGGCTGCTAGAAAGCACACCTAAAGACAGAGTACACAGTATCCTGCATCCATGTGCACATAAAGGCAAGAAGCCATTCTCAGGCAACCAGGTTGATAGCAGCGATGATAGGAGTGGGTAAGAAGCAAAAACTGAGACAGTTGATGTCAAGCCAATCAGCTGTCCCCCTTATCCAAAGTGTCCACATTAATTAAGGCCTAATCTAGATATTAAGGGCTAGAGAGGGAGGAGGAAAGAGGCAACTTATGCATATACCAGGCGGTCGCTGCAAGAGAAATCTTTCTTCTTGTGCCCAGGGGCCCAGTTTGGTGGACGCCCAGCTGCATCTAGGGAAAAAAAATTTGATGTGAACGCATTCATTGCTGAAAGATGGAAAACACATTTATATGAAAGACCGTTGCTAGCAGCCAGACCTGAACACTGTAATTTGGGGCATGGGGAAGTATTAGACTGGCAGCTACTCCCTGCAGTGAAATGTTCCAAGCCTGAAATCAAGGGCTCTCTCTCTCCCCTTCAGAGACCATATGACCGAGACAGCCCAAGCGGGTTGAAAGCAAATTAAGCCCTCCCTTCCATTAAACTTTGAAGGAGAACTTAACTCACCTCCGATGTAGACACTTTGATGCACAGACACAGCTAAGCCACCGTTTGCCTTGGAAGACAAGAATGCGGGGGTCAAGACAGGCTGCAGCACAGATCTCCTCCCCACCAGCCACTTTTGTTGACTACCTCATACCTTCTTGCATAGGTGGTCCCACATGCCAAGGACAGGTTTGCGGTAAATGCCAGAGCTGGTTGCCACAAGGACCTGCAGCAAGAAGAGATCAGGGAGGGGATGTGACTCTGGGTCCAACCCTTCGGCTCAGAAGACACATCACGGCACCAGGAAACCTCCACTGACTTGCATTAATTGTTAATGGTGGCCACTACTGTATATGATTTCAAATATTTGCATCTCGCCTTCCCGTCTGTTAGGTCTCCAAGTCAATCAATCAACAGTATTTATATACCACTTTTCAACACAACGGTCACAAAGCGGTTTCCAGGCAAATAGAAAGTTAAATGGCTCCCTATCCCAAAAGGGCTCACAATCCCAAAAAAAAAAATGCAGACCACCACCATCAACAGCCCCTAGAAAAGACACTGTGCTGGGGTGAAGAGGGACAATTACTCTAACCCTGCTAAATATAAGAGAAACACCACTTGAAAAGGTGCCTCTTGCCCAGTTAGCAAGGAAGCGGTTGAACAACAGCTGAAACACACAATTGAAAATGTAGCCAAATAAGTCAGGGTGTAGAGACATTGATTATCCCCAAATGCCCTCTGAAATAACAGTGTTACCCTGATACCTGAACCCTATTAATGACTAGCCCCATTGGAAAAGGAGTCCCACAATGTAGGCACCACCATTGAGAAGGCCTCATTAAAATAACTCCATCTCCATTTCTGCCCTCTTCCACCTATTTTGTCAATGCTTAAATTTGTAGGCCTGCGAGCAGTCATCTGCCTTCTGTGATTCCCTGTGCAGCGTCTAGTTTAAAACAATGTGGTTTAAAGGCCAGGGTTGTTGCCTAGCTGTGGCAGAGACATCGAAGGCAAGGACTCCTGCCTGCTTCTGCTCCACTCATTGCTTTCACGGCAAAGTATATGTGGGGGATGCATCACCTGCCTAATCGACTCACCTGCACGGGGATGCCCAGCCGCTCGACTACAGCCTCTGCCTTGGCTTTGAAGACTTCAGGCCTGAGGCGCCCACGGCTGATTCCCAGCTGGTTAGTGAGAATCACAATCTGCCCGGGAGGTGGGAAGAGGAGAGACAAGAACACAGCAGTGAGGGCAGGGGATGCGGGCCGTGGGAACAGGCTGGAGAAACGTGCTTGGAAAAAGGAGCATACCTTGTACCCATCGCTCAGAAGCTGCTTCAGTTTGCGAGGCACCTCAGGGTACAGGATTCTGCAAAGTAGACAGGGGTTTACAGCCAAATCTCATATGTCTCAAGCACCCATGTGAAGAACACCTTAACTAGCAAGGTGAGCAAAAGCAGGCAAAAGACAATGTAAAAACGCAACATAAGGACAAACTAAGCAATCGCTCTTCTCTCATATTTCAACTGACATCCTTTCCTTATGAGTGGTAGTAATCTCTTTTTTTATTTTATCCTTTTCTTCTCAGAATGGCACGTATGATTTCCTCTCCCATTTTATCCTGTAAAGTATGTTTGGTTGGTGGGTATCATAGCTGAGCGGGGATTGGCTCAAGCCTCTCCAATCCAGGCCATCATTTTCCATTACATCACATTAGCTTTCTATGATCCCTTCCTCCCACCACCAACTCTGGTCCCTTAACCCTGTACTCACTTCCAGTCATCAGGGCTTGTGGGAAATACTTTCCCAGATTGCGTAGTGATGATGGTTCCATCCAGATCAAACCCTGCAATCTTGGGGGGGGGGGGAAGAGAGAGATAACAAGGGATCAGTTCAAGGGGGACATTTAGTTTGGCAGCAAGTCTCAGCTCCCAACTGCTTTGGGTCTACTGAACGCCAATCAAAAAAGCATCATCACTTCCTTGCTTCTTGCCTTAGGCCAGCTAAAATGACTCCAACAAAATGCCTTAAGCAAATTACCAAAGGAAAGGTGTGAGACCACCACTGATTATGCTACTTATGTATGTAGGAAAAGAGCATGATTTGTTGATCTTGGAGGCTGCAACAGCACATGGGGGAGGAAACAAGACTCTTAAATATGCAGAGTTCACCATCTAATTCTGACTACCCTGGACTGCCTGAAATTATGCAACGATGGTTCAGAGGGAACTAAATGTTGGGTTGTCTTTGATACACAGAGTAAAAGTGTACTCAGCTGCTATTGGATAGTGGGGCCAACTTGGTGCCCATCCTCTTGTGACCACTGTTTCTTGGGTGGGGAGTGGAGGGAAGAGTAGGTTTGGCCCCTCTCCCAATATTGGGGCAAATCATTTGTGTGGGTATCAGTGGCAACCCTCTCTGCACAGCCCTAATCCCTGGTCCTATTGCTTACAAAAGCTACAAAATGCTGCTTGAAACATCCAGAACGGGAAAGATGTAAATGAGATTATTAAAGGCAGCAGACTGAATTGTACTACTTCAGATGACCATTGGGAGACTACTTACGAATGCTTCCATGTACATTCTCTGTGAAGTAGAAAGCTAGCACAGCAAGGGGCTGGCTAGGCTAAAAGTTTTTTTTTCCCTGAAGGGCATGTTTGTCTGAAGTTTGCTTATACAAAGGAACATTATAGCATCCCTTCCATCTCAGCCTTTAGAGGTACCATCCAATCTACCTCCTCAGGAGTTTATCACCTTATTCTGTTGCACGTATAGCACAAGAAAAAAAATGGTGGGAACTGTACTAAACTCAGACTGGAATTTATAACAATCAACAGTATTTATATACCATTTTTCAACACAATGTTTACAAAATTAGTTTGGCAAAAAAATAACATTAAATGGTTATCTTGCTTCATCCCTATAGCTCTGGACAAATTACACAAATATTTACAATTTTCCTGTTTTAAACAGCAGAGAGATACATGCAGAAATTGAATGTTCCCTTAAATGGCCCCACTGAGCAACCCGAAATAGCTCTTACTTTGGCACTGGGTACCACCCCTTGCTTTGTGAAGACCAAGAGCTTGCCATGGTCCTCCCAGGAGTCACAGGGGTGGGGAGCCAACGTTGAAAGAGTCTGCTGGGAAGAATGGCACTTCTGCTGCGCCCGGGCTGCCGTCTCCTGCAGCTGCTTCAGCTTCTTGACCACAGAAGAATCATCATCAACATCATCGTTGTCACCTTCCACATCCTTGGGTGGGGAAGAGGCCTTGGGCCGTTTGCTGGGCTGTGCCTTGCCATCGCCTTCCTTCAGGGCGTGCCTGGGACTGAAGAACTCCAGCAGGGTTTTCTTTGGGGAGTGGGAGCCTTGCTCAAAGCGGATGCGATAAGGGTACAGCCCATTCACCAAGCAGAGCGTCTCTCCCTCTTGGAGCGTCGTGCTGTCTCCGCAATGCAGGTGTATCTCCTCCACCGACGTGGGGTTCACCCCTCGCTGCTGATACACCAAAGCATCAGGGCCTCCACTCCAGAGCCAGTCACAGGGGAAGGACCTGCCTGCAACCACACACCCAGGGGCAGCTGCCTCTCCCTGTTGTCTACACCCACACACCCAGGGGCTCCCATCTGAAGGAACTCCATTCCTCACTCAGAATGGGGAAAGGCTTTTCCCAACTTACCTGTGTGACCCTAACAGAGCGGTAGGCATAATTTGCCAGCAACTCCACTGTGAGAGAGAGAGAGAGAGAGAGAGAGAGAGAGAGAGAGAGAGAGAGAACACACAACACAGGGCTTGTTATATCTGAGGCAGCTCATATTTTGTGCCCAAAGCAGTTCCCCAAAATTGAGAATTACATGCCACAAAAACTCAAAATTTCACAGACAAAATAAACCAGGCAAAGGAAGCAATATCTGTTTGGCACAAGCATGCTTAGTGCAGAATGAGAGGTGGTGTTTGTAATTCTGAAGGAATGGTGAGTGGCTGGAGAGGCATATGTGGCAGTAGGTAGGATGCGCCAAAGGAGGGCCAAACGGCTAAAAATTACAATGAAGGATATTTCAAAATAATCTGCCTTCCCTTCAAAGAGCTCAGGTCAGCACACAGGCCCCTTCTCCCCAGGATCAGCCCATCCATGAGGTAACTGCAGCAGTCACCTCCTCTGCTCTTCCCCTCCTTCCTCTCCCTGGACTGGAGGAGAAGGGCAGAGAGGAAGAGGAAATGCAAAAGGGAAGTGCAAAAGAGAGTGCTGAGTTACAACATTAGCGAGTGGGGAGAGCAGTGGCTGGCACATCATCAGGAAAGTGGGGCAGCATTTGGTATGCCCGCATTGGGGGGTCTTAAGCCGGCCCAGCCCTGCCCTCCCTGTTCTATCCTCATGAACAACTCTACAAAGGAAGTTCTAGATACGAAAATAACTGGTCTAAAGTCATGCAGTGAGTGTCATGGCTGTGTGCAATGTGAATCACAGTCTCCTGGGCCCTAATCCAACAATCTAGCCACCAGACTCTGAATCACTTAGTGGTGTTCCTCAGGACTAGAACCTTTTGCAAACTCTGTTTCTCTAAATCCTGAGAGAAAAGAGGCACCTTCCTAGAACACTGTGCCCTTGGCTCAAAACTGTCAGAGTTAGGTGACTTCTGCAGAACAGTTGACACTAGACAGGCAATGTGGAAACAGCAGGGAGAATGACACAGACAGGAACCTTCAGGATGAGAAGTTTTAACTTATTTATTGCAATTATTTAACTACTAAAGCTCTTCAGTCCCAAAAGAATCCTAGAGTGGCTTACAAACACTACAAATAATAAAACCATATAATATAATACAAACTAGTAGAACAGGCAACAATTCTGATAAACCTAAATAGGAAAGTGCAATCCTAACCTGGAGTTAGGCCGGCATAGTTAGGCCAGCACAAAGTTTGGCTGGCATAAGGGGCACCATAAAGTATGTTTGGACCACTCTTGAAGTCAGAGAGGCCAGCACACAGATGTGCACCATCCTCCCTGACTCCGATAGTGGTCCAAACGTGCTTTACGGTAGCCCTTGTGCTGGCCAAACTTTACAGGCCTAACTGTGCTGCCCTAACTTTAGGTTAGGATTGCACCCTAAAAGTATCTAAAAAGCCTGAATGAATAAAAAGGTACCAGGCACCAAAAAGACATCAAACTTGACAGCAAGCATTTAAGAGCCAAGATGCCACCAACTGAAAAGGGTGTTTCTCATCCACCATATCTCCAAGGGCAGGGGCTCTCACAGTGGTTGCTGGGACCAGAGACAGCAAGCACCTAGGGTCACTTTTGCATTAAGAGCAAAGTTTCTCTAATGGGGAAAAGTTACTCACCCTGCTTCCGGGAACATTTCTTATCAGTGATGAGTGTCTCAGGTCCCCGGCCCAGAACCACAGTCACACCATCAGGTAAAAGAACTGGGTCGTGTCGCTTGTCTTGGCTGAGAAGGAAGCACCGCATGGTGTTATGCAGCCTGCAAATGAAAGCGGTTACATATGATGAAAACTAGCACCAGGCCACACATTTCTTACATTGCCCTGAGCACTGAGGAGCAAAAAAACATTTTCAAAGACTTTTCTGCAATCTCAGAGGCTTGAAGCTCTTGATTTTTCAAAGTAGTGTACATCACACAATAAATGCAGAAAGGGAAATATCATGCTACCAGCAGGGCCCTGAGCTTCAGGAGACTGTGTGCACATGGGTACACAGACACACACACACATGTGTACAGAATGTGTATACTGTGCAATTGCAGGGAGAACAGCTGAATTAGGAAAAGGAAAGCACTGTTCTAAAAGTACCAATGGAATGGGTGGTGGAATTGGATCATACAGGCAGAAATAGAGACAATTTGTAAAGGACCTTTTACTAAGTGAGAGCCCCATAGAAAAGATGCTGAGGAGATGCACTCTGAGTTTCCATACTATGATCTTATTGTATGTAACAATCCCAAACAATAACAATCCCAGACATGCGTTGGGAGCCCATATTAAACTTGGAGCAGAGCCTGATGAAACACTGGAGAGAAGAAAATCTCTGCTCATAACGCTGTGATTTCCCCTCCCCACCCCGGGAAAAACTCGCTCCCTAGAATTCGGGAGGGAAAGAATCACTCCCCAGCTGAACGGACGTGTGTCTGTGCAATATCCCAATTTAGAGGGAGGGCAAGGTGGTACCTTTATAAAGTTGCCCCCCCCCCTTGATACGTGTGAGCTGCTACAAAAAAAAGGCGGGCTGACACTTCGGGCAAAGCCCTCGCATTTTAAGACCAGCAACCCGCACGACTTCTCTGCTCTGCAGAAGACGGGACAGGGAGGCCCATCCGCGTCCAAGAACCTCAGGGAGGCGTCACATTCTTTCTGGTACTCCGCCCCCACCGGAAGTGGAACTTATCCACATCGTTGGACGAGAGAGGGCGAGCCATAGAGTAAATATAACACTAGAGACGCCATGCCCATAAGAATCAATGGGAACCAAATGAAGCCAGGGGGCGGGCTTAGCAGCCATGTTTGGTGACTCAAAACAATGCTGATTCCAAGCATTTCAGATTGGTTTGCGCGTAGTGTTTAGGACTGAATCGTTTACTCCTGAAGTAAAAACTTACGAAAATAAAAACGTGTGATCGTGTAGAAACATCACTGGTAACCTTATTATAATTTAGTATGCACTTACAAGGTTTAATTCCGCGTAATTATGTTACTGAACGTACCGGACGAAATGCTGTCTATTTTAACTCAGATTGCACTATTTTGACAGACTATTGAAATCTACACAAGCAAAAATAAAGTGAACGGGAAGGAAAGAAAAAAAGGGGAGGGTGGGCAAAAATTAGATAAATATGTAGGAAAATTACATTAAAATCTCTCAATGTATAACACAACTAGTTGTCAATAGGAGAGTAATTCTTTTTTACTTCTAGGCTATTAAGAGTATTTTTTTAAACTTCTACACTCATCCCCCCCCCCCCATAAAACAAATTCTGTTAATGTTCAGAAGTTCGAAAATATTACAGTAGAAAATGGAAGGTGGGAAAAAATGTGTAAACGGGAAGGGGGGAAAAAGGACGGGGGGAAAGTTTTTTTTTTTTACCTTCTAGACCATTAACAGTGGGTGTCAGAAAATGGTGAATAAGACTGCTAGGAACAACAAGAAATTACACAGCTTCAAAAATAATGCACTGACTATTTCCGTGAATTGTAGTTTTATTGAACCGATGTAATGTGAATACATGAATCTTTCCGTGGAAATTAAATCCCATTTTTCGTTCAGCGATTCGCACACCCGTATGCAGAACACGCAGGCATGATTAAAGAGGTTGAAATTAACTTTTACACGCGTGCAGGGAGATTTTTATTCGTGAATTCGTGGCAATCCTCCTTGGCGGGAAAAGAGCTGAGTCAGCCATATTTGTTTACCCGGAAGCTTCAAGATAATGACGTCATGCCGCCTCTAGTGTTATATTTACTCTGTGGGGCGAGCACTTCCTCTTGCTTCGGGAACGAGAGAGACGGAATGACAGAGCGTCACACGCGTTAGGGCAAGGCATGGCAGTAGATGGGGCAAGGAGGTTTATATTAGGGCTTGAAAAAGAGGAAGCTGGCCGCGGGCCGGCTTTATTCTGGGGCGTAGCGTGCTGGCGTTCTATTCCTCGCCAACGCTATGGTGAAACCGGATTTGCCATATAGGCTGAAGCGGCGTGTGAGTCTCCTGCAATGGACTTTTCCTCCAGAAATATGTCAAGTCCCCTTTTAAAGGCACCTAGGCCAGATGTCAGGGACGTGGTGGTCCAGCGAGTTAATCCGCTGTTGCTGGGCTTTCGACCGCAAGGTTGGAAGTTCAAGGCTAAGTGACGGAGTGAGTTCCCGTTGCTTGTCCCAGCTCCTGCCAACCTAGCAGTTCCAAAGCACCTAAATGCAAGTAGATCAATAAGGACCACTTCGGTGGGAAGGAGTCATGCTGGCCACACCGGCTCTACAGGCTTTGAAACGGAGATGAGCACCGCCCCGTACAGTCGGTCACGACTAGACCATTCGGTCGTGGGGAAACCTTTACCTTTACCTTAGGGCAGATGCCATCACCACCTCCTGTGGCAAGGAGTTCCACAGATGTATTACCTGATGGGTAAAAATGTATTTCCTTTTATCTGTTCTCACTCTCCCAATACTCAGTTTTAGTGGATATCCCCTGGTTCTGGTATTGTGAGAGAGGGAAAAGAACATCCCTCTATCCACTCTTATCTATCACATGTATAATTTTGTATGTCTCAATCATGTCTGGTCCATCCCCCCGGTGCCTTTTTTCTAGACTGAAGAAACATCAATATTTAGCCTTGGTTTGGGCTTTTTAAAAATCCCATCACCCCAGTCTTGGGGTTTGAGGTCTAAAATATTGCTCTCGTGTGGTGTTAAGATATTCCACTGTTTCACATATCAGTTTTATGTATTAAGGGCCTGTTGCGTTCCATCTTTACACTCTCCTCTTATTTCCTGAAAAAAATAAATGGGATTCTGAAACCTTTAAAATTGACTTTTATTTGCAACTAAATGCAGGATTTGGACTAGGAGGGGATCTGTGCAGGCAATTTGACCTTTACTGCAATCTGAGGCGCGTTTGTTCAGATTTTAAACTGGGGATTCAATCCAGCCCCAGCAATAACCCAGCCAGATTATGGCCAGTTTTCAACAATATGCAATCTGGCCCATCCGTGAGGCAAACTGAAATGGTTGCTTCAGGTAGGAGACTGGGCGGGGGGCGGGGAGCATTTGACTCTGTCTACCTGTTTGCCTCCACTGCTGCTGTTCCTCCTCCTCCCATTCCCTGGATTGGAAAAGGAGGAGGGGGGACAGAGAAGAAGAGGAAATGTGGAGGGGAAAAGAGTGCAGAGCTAGAATATTGGAAAGGGGGAGGGGCAGAGGCTGGCACATTATCCAGTAAGGGGTCAGTATTTGGCCTGTCACTCAGGCATCTGGAGATCTTGGGCCAGCCCTGGCAGTAATGGAGAAAGGGATGGTCAATAAGTAATCCCTGATATAAGAATTGAGGAGAAACCAATTCCACATTTTCATCTGTGAAATGTTGGAGGAAGATATGGTTAGGAAATCCATCCCTTTATTTTTCCCTTTTCACTGATCTTGGCCCATGAGTGAACTGACATGAGCAGCAGCTGGTGTCTCCTTTCGTTTGGTAGGCTAAAAACATGTGCTTCTAGAGCTAGGTGAAATTAACAGTGATGATGATCTAAAACACTGTATGCTTGCAGAAGATTTACATAAGAAGAGCCCTGCTGGATCAGGCCAAAGGCCCATCTAGCCCAGCTTCCTGTATCCCACAGTGGGCCACTTACAATTAATTTAATTTGTTTAAATTAACAATTTATTAAAGGTTTTTCGAATACACTTATACAATCTATTACAAAATAGACATCAATCTATTACAAAATAGCAAAACTCATAAAACGGTACTACAGTAGTACTACAAAGTGTAGTACTATAACTTCCTTCTATTATTTGCTAGTCTTCAAACCTGTCCTCCCTCTTCTTACAATTTTATATTTCTCTAGCAGCATGAAAAAGTAGCATTTCTTGGATGAGGAAGGCTGCATGTTTTGGGGAAGTGAACATTTTGATTGGTAAATGACCTCCCACCATGAACAAAAATTATTCATGCAAGACAAATAAAAACAAACAGAAAAAGAAATCTGATTTTTTTAAATATATACTGTATATTCAGATCTCCTTACCTAAGAAATACTACTTTTGCTCCTGTTGTGGAATGCTCAAGTCCATAATCCAGTTATTCATATTTAGAGGGGTCCTTGTTTTCCAGCCCGCGCAATGCTAACCTGGAGTAAGGGACTTGTGCTGGCTCAGGAGTGTCACAAACCCACCGTAAAACACATTTGGACCACTCTCGGAGTCAGGGAGGATGGCGCACATCTATGTGCCAGCCTCCCTGACTCCAAGGGTGGTGCAAACGGGCTCTGCGATGCATTCGTGGCACTCCTGGGTCGGCACAAGTCCCTTGTGCCAGCCTAAACCAGGTTAGAATTGCATCCAGCAACATAATGTTGTCTATGTACAATTGAAAAAGGTGCTTTAAGCCTTTGGCCTACTACTGACTGCACCCCAAGTCCAGTGCCCTGTGTTATGTGATTTTCTGTGATTAAAAAAAAATTAAAAAAAATACCCAAAAGAGAGGTAGAATCAGGCTGTTATTCTGACAAAAGTCTCCATCTATGTTGGAAGAACTAGGTCAGGTACCCAGATTAGATACTTCAGATTGCCACTTTAAAAAAAAAAATCTGGTTGACTGTCTCTGAGCATGTGCAGAGGTCCCACCACACTGGATTGTGATGGGCCTCTCATTAGTTGACAAGAGTTTCTTTTTTTGTGATGCAAATGTTTCCCAATTTGTCCTGAGAGTGATCTGCAAGAGTGGTTAAATCACTTCAGTCTTTCATGGCCAATATTTTTCTTTCTAGCTAGACTCTCCATGGTCCAGCCCAGCCAGACCAAATGTTGTCCCAGGCAAGAAGCATCTTCAGCATCTCTGTAGGAATGCCTTGCTTTTTATTGCATTTGTAGCCTTTTTCACAACTTTGATGCGCAGTCCACATGCATATCCACAGAGATCCACAATCTCTTGTCATTTACTCAGTTCTGCTGGAGTAAAAGGCTAATAGGATTGGGTCATAGGATTCTTTTTTTGAAACGTTACCAGCAGACACATGATCTTCCCTGGTCATTTACTCCAGCAGAAAGAAGTGGGGGGCTGGCTCCTTGGTCCCTATTATACAAAGATAAATATGCTAGTAGACGACATCTAAGAAAGGGAGTTAGCAGCTCGTGCACAATGTGAAACGTGATGGTGACGATCCATTCTATTGCATTTCTAGTATGGAAACATTTTTTACGGTCTCATTCATTCCCACAGCGACCCTGCGAGGTAGGTCACTCTTACTCCCAATGCAAAAATGGGGTTGAGAGTCAAGGCCGTTTGTAGCTGAGTTGAAACTTCAACTAGCTCTCCAGAGGCTCTGGGTGAAGTTGCTAAAACCCCAAACACCCCTTGAGTCCCACAACTTTTGAAATTCCTTGTGGGATGATGGCACGGCAGATGTTCAAGTGGAAGGGGATGGGGTTTTCGGCTGTCCCACCTTGACAGCTAGATTGCTTCAAACACCATGGAGTTCCATCGTCGGTGGCAAGGCCTCTGCTAGCCGAGGCTATGTGTCCAGTTTCTCCAGGTTTCTGATGATGCAACACACCTGGGGTTCCCCAAGTGGCAGGTGACCAGAACAATCTCCCTCTCTTCACTGAGGGGTAGTCCCTGAAGTTCCATGGAGAAGTTCATTCTGCAAGGAGAGAGACCAGCATCTACATTTGGAACGATGATGGCTGACTGTCCCATAAGGGGGCAGGGCACGTGTAAGAAAGAGGTAGGATGTAAGGGCATTCAAGGCAAATTTTAAGGGAGAAAGCGGGGAGGGGGGAAACCTGCACAACTGTGAAGAATTTTCCTAGAGTTCACCCCAGGTCAGAAAATTACACAGATGCATTTTGAAGGTCACAGTCATGCTATCAAACAGCCTCCACCACATTCAAAACGGGTCTGTCTTCATCATCAGAGCACCAAGAAGAGGAAAGAATGTGGGCAGTGCTTAGTACCAGATTGCTGGGGGCTTAGGGGAGAAATTCTGCACTGGGCCCTCCATGGCACCCTTTCCACAATGATGAACAGGGATCTACCACTGCCACCAGTACCCAGGGCTCAGAGGTTGGTCTGCCCTGCCTGGGAAGCCCTTGGACAGTGCCTGACCTAGCTGAGCCTTTGACTGGGCTGATCCCACTTCTCCTACCACTGGGAATGGTTGAGAGGGAAGGAATATAAGGAAGGGAGATTGAATGGGATGCATGCAGAGAATTAATGGGGATTGTCCCCAGTATTAAAGTCCCAAGTTACTGGCCGTCTCACCTCATGTCAATTTGTTGGACAAAAGAATGCACATAACAATGACTAGGGTCCCTGCACATACATGCACACATAGTGATCCGTGCATGGACCCCATGGCACGTTGGTATACTGGGATCCTTGTGCATGCAGCAAGTCACTATACACACGCTCAGGGATCTCTCGGATCCCTGCATTCCCCATCAACTTACCCTTCTTCTGAGTTGGAGGAGCCGGCTTCCCTTTTGCTATGTCACTCTGGGCCAATACATCCACCATCCAGGTCAGGGCACTGGTGCAGTACTCCATCTAGTGGAAGCAGGTGGGGGGAAGAAGTGAGTTGGGGAGCTGTCTCTGTGGGCTGGGATGTATTGGGGAGATGCCCTCTTAAGCCCTCCATCATGCATGTGTGGACTTTCCCCTTTCACCGTGAATTTGGCTTCCAGCCTTTTGAATACCTCCATCCTCTACCATCTTCCAAGGGTTTCCCACTTCCTCCCTGCTCGACCCCAGACAGTCCAGTTCTGTTCTTCATACCTGTGTTTCGAGAGTCCGGAGGCGTCGCTCTGATTCCTTGATCTCAGAAAGTAGCTTCAAAGCCTGATCAACTCTGCAAGGTTAGAGGAGTCAGGTGGTTGCAAGGAGGAGGATGCTGTCCACTCCTCCTCAAGACGCTCTAGAACAGCAGTTCTCAAACTACAGATCTGTGGCCCACCAGTAGGTCCCAGAACCTCCTCCCGCCCCACACCCATCAAAGAAAGGCTAAAGCATGTGTATCGCTTTTTGGTCCCAACCTGCCCACCTCCTTCTCTTTAGTTCGTTCCCACTCTGCTCCTGGCTGCCATTCCCCATCCTCACTTTTGAGAGGTTCGACGGAGCCGCTCGGTGTCTTTGTCGCGGTTCTGCCGTGCCTGGGCCACTAGGTAATTTTCCTTCTGCACCGATTCCCATGTGAGGAGTCGTCCATTTTGGGCGTCAGAAAGTTCCAGCACTGCCCAGAAATATGTTGGAAGTGGGGAGAAGAAGAAGAGAATAAGGCAGACTGTATATATTAGAAGGATCTGAATCAGTACTGATACTCTTTAGCATTCACAAATGGCTGAGGGTCAGGGGTGAAGTAACATTTGTACTACATTTGTAGAACACTTCCAAATTATCCAGGATAGTAAAATCCCAAAGATTCTTCTCAGAACTTCCTCCCACCCCACACCCCTCAAAGAAAGGTTAAAGCATGGGGAGCTTTAGAAAAAAAACAGGAAAAAAAAACAGCAAAGAGGGGACGTAATAAGAGGCCCATAAATTTATAAATGATGTGGAGAAAGTGGATAAGCAGTGTTCTTCAAACTGTAGGTCGGGACCCACTTGGTGGGCCACGACCTGATGTCAACTGGGGCGCGGAAAGCTGGGAGCAGCCATCTTGGAAGCTGCAGACCTTACACTTGCTATATTCCTTTTGTGAGTGTTAATAGTTTTAATTTTCAAGTGAGTTTTTTTTTTAAATTTTGTTTTCAGTTCAGTGCTTTTATGTAATATTTTGTCCAAACCTTGCTTTCAGTCAGGGATGTTTCATGGTTGTATAATTGCTGCAGTCTAAAAATGCCAATTTGCATTCCAGAAGTGATTATGTCACAATGATGACACTTCCTGCTTGATGATGTCACTTCTGGCCATGACATCACCTCCAGTGGGTCCCAACACAAGTGCCACACTAAAAAGTGGGTTCTAGTGTAAAAAGTTTGAAAACCACTGGGATAGAGGAATATTTTTCTTCCTCTGCCATAAAGCTGAAATTTGGGGCTCAGCCAAAGAAACGGTGTACTGTAGCAACACATTTGGAGCAGGCAGAAGAAAGTTTCTCCATGACACTCACGAAAGTGGCGTCCCTTGGCGGACTGCACTTTACGGACATGGCGCTTGAGGATGAGGTGCAGGTGGCTGATAAGGATGAAGGGTGGAGCCAGCGCTGGACGGCTGTGATACTCCAAGATCAGGTTGTAACGCTGGGACTTCCAGTAGATGTCACTGTTGCCTTGCACTTTGGAGAAGGTGTAGCTGTTGGGAGGTAGAAAGACCTGACAGTTGCATACAGATGCACATGGAAACAGGCGATTGCTATACTGAAAGCCCAATTTTATCTTTCCACCCTGCCCATGCAACTGTGCTAAAAAAGCTTGCAATGCCTCCTGTTGGATTGGGGGGGGGGGCGGGGCAGTTCTGCACTTCAGTAGGCTTGGGCTTACCTCCCCATAAACCTCCTGCTCACAAATGGGTGTCCTTGGACTTGCAAGGAGCTCTTTAGCTGGCTCCAGTTCGCAGACAGAAAAGGGACATCAGGAGGCGAGGAAGGGAATTGCATCTGCCACAAGTTGTCTATGCTGGGTGCCACCTCCTCCTGCCTCCCAATACACCTCCTGCTCAGTGATGTCATGCACCCACTACACACCACTACACGAGTACCGGTTCCTAGAGGTTGAGCTGGCCCTGCCCACTTGAAGCTGGCCCCTGCTATTTAACCAGGGAATAGTTGAAGCAAAATATGTCTATACACATCTCTAGAAAGCAAAGCAATAGAAGTTAAATCAACACTAACCACAAGCTGAAGTTATTACAAACATGATCACACCCATGGCAACAATCATGACATCACTTCCGGCTTATGACATCACTTCTGGTGGGCGGGCCCCGACAAGTGCCAATCAAAAGTGAGTACCTGTTCCTAAATCATTTGGATGACACCACTGCTCCTGCTCCCTGTTCTTCCCCTGCCCCTGCTGCTGTCAGCAGGTGCTGCTCTGTCCTCCAGCGCATAGTGGGTCTCTGCTGTCTTTCCAACAGTGCTCTGGCTCCGCACTGTTTCATGCACTGCTGGAGTTGCTTTTACAACTGCCGTAAAGCAGTCCGTGCTGCCGGTATGCTACTTCTGGCAGTGGACAATCCCAATCCCATTAGGCTATAAGTCAGAATGTTGATCCTCTGTCCCACTACCCTCTTCCCTCAGTTGGCAGAGCTGATGTCCTAGGGATCTTTTATTCTTGCTTTTAGCAGTTTCTTGGTTTTTAAAATATCTTAAAGGATGACTCAAGCACAGGATCTTTTGCTGACTAATCTGCACTTTTTCCAGTGCAATTCTACATGTTAGGATTGTGTAGGCATTCCTGAGGCATCTGATCAGCTATCGGGAGAAACAGGAAGCTGGACTAGATGGACCCTTGGCCTGATCCAGCACACCTTGTTCTTACGCTTACTCAGAAGCAGGTTTCACTGTGCTCAATGGGATTCGTTTCCAGGAAAAGTATGCACAGGGTTGCAGCCAGTGATGTCATTCAGGGGGAACGGACCAGAACGGGCGTTCCGGATCCTAACGGGCTCCGTGGCTGGTTCCGGGTTCCCGACAAGTGCCAATCAAAAGTGAGTTCCTGTTCCTAAATCATTTGAATGACACCACTGGTTGCAGCCATAGACTAGTGGCCCTTTCCCGCCCATAGCATCAAGCACACTCGCTCGCAAGCCTTTGCATTCCTTGTTCGTGTACATTTCATGCACATGGACAGTCACTGTGCACGCCCACCTTGTACATTCAGCCTGCCCACGCTTGCTCACAGTAAATGCAGGAATCAGCGACAATGATACCTGAACATGGCGATGAGCAGGTTGAGGAGCAGGATGTTGGCGACCAGCAGGAAAACCACAAGGAGGATGAGTACCAGCCAGTTTGCGTAGGTGTTGGTGCAGGGCTTGGCCTCCTCCATCAAGATGGCCATTGGATCATAGGTGCAGTTGGAGGCTGCAATCAAGGTAGCTGTGGAGGGGGGGGGAGGAATGAGATGTCGGTTAATACTGCTAATGCTATCTGTTTTTAATACATTATGCTGATGACGTTTGATTCTTCTGATTTATATTGCATTTTAGTAATATTTTTGTTTTGTTGTCAGCCGCCTTGGGCGTCATCCTATGGTACAAAGGTGGAGTAAAAGTATCTGAAATGAATGAATGAATGAATGAATGAATGAATGAATGAATGATGGCACAATTCTCTGCAGTCCTTAAGGAACTATCCCTTTAGGGGATAGTCTAAGAGCGCAATCCTAACCTGGAGTTAGGCTGGCATAGTTAGGCCAGCAAAGTTTGGCCGGCACAAGGGACACCGTAAAGTATGTTTGGACCACTCTGGGAGTCAGAGAGGCCAGCACACAGATGTGCGCCATCTTCCCTGACCCCGAGAGTGGTTCAAATGTGCTTTACAGTGGCCCTTGTGCCGGTCAAACTTTGCTGGCCTAATTTTGCCGGCCTAGCTCCAGTTAGATTGTGCTCTAAATCAGGGGTGTCAAACATAAGGCTCACTAGCCAGATGTAGCCCCAGAAAGCTTTTTATCTGGCCCCTGTTATAATTGGGCTCTGCTAAGCTTTCAGCAGGGCCACTACTGCCAAAGCTCTGGGAGGGAGAGATGGAAGGAGGCCTCAGAAGGCAAGGAATGCAACAGGGGAAGGGGGCAGATCAAGATGGGTGAAGGAGGGAGATGCTGCCAAGGCTCTGAGAAAGCCCAACTATCACGCAGAATGCCCTTTTAACAGCGCCACTTTTGCCAAAATGTCACTTCTCAGATGACCTCTCAGCTGCTGATCTGCAAAGCGATGCCGGGGCAAAAGTGGTGCTGCTGGAAGGGCAGCCCATGTGGTAATTGGGCTACCTCATATCTTGAGATTATTATTAAGAGTTGCACATTTTCTCTTCTGTCATTTGCAGCTAATGAGTTTCTATCTGAGGACAAAGTGCTAATTTCTGGCCATGATGTCTTTAATGACATCACTTCCTGCTTAATGTCTGGCCCTCAGCAGGTGTCATGAATGCTATTTGGCCCACTGTATGAAATGAGTTTGACAAACCTGGTCTAAGTCGTACCTAGTTCCATCCTTGTTAGGATTTTGGGTTGATTCTGGCAATCAGCTCTGGTGTTTCTTTTGCTCTGGAAAACTGCAGGGCCTGAGGAAGGTGATTGAATGCACGTGCAATAAATTCCACATGCTTTCACTCTTTGTTTCACACCATGCAGCTCATGCAGCTCATTTTCATAAAACACCACAAAGGTGTTAGAATGTGGGCTAGGCGTGTATCTGACTACTGAGACTCTCAACAAGGCAAAGCTGTGTGTCTGTGACTTCTCTACCTGCACGCTGGAAAGCCGAACCTCACACCACTCTGGCATTGCTTCCTCTTAACACAGCCGGGCCCTCTGTCAGGCATGCTCCAGAGCCCGGCAACTGGGGTGCTTCCCAGTAAGGCAACTGGGACACTTCTTGTTAATCCTCTACTCGAGTTCCCTCCCCTGTCAAGGGCAAACGGGAAGGAATTCTGTACAAGTCCCTTGCAACATACCGCACATACCCACCGTCAATTTCATCAAGTGGAATCTGTCCAAAGATTTGTAAATAAGGCCGGTAGAAGACACGGCGGAAGATCCAGGGGAGACGCCGGTCGTGTGGGAGAAGCAGCCCCTCCGTGGTGACCCCGTAGGCCACCAGCCATACCCCAAGAAAGAAGAGGAAGAGGAAGACATCTTTCATCTAAAGCGGAGTGAAGGAGAGAGCGAAGATCACAACTGGGCACACAGAGAAAAAAGTTGACATACATACAGGCATGCGCAATATGCCACTCTCAAAGAACTGACATAAACCAGCGAGAACTTCAGTGATGTCATTCAGGGGGAACGGACCAGAACAGGCGTTCCGGATCCTAACGGGTTCCGTGGCTGGTTCCGGGTTCTCAACAAGTGCCAATCAAAAGTGAGTTCCTGTTCCTAAATCATTTGAATGACACCACTGGGTAACTTGAATGAAGGATTATTTTGGCTGTGCGATGCACAATGCATTCTGTTAACTGCAGAGAATTGCACATGGGATGAGGTGGATGGAGAAAAGCGGCAAACAGTGGGAATCCCTGCTCAGCCGTGAAGCTCCCTGGGGGACCCAGAGTGAGCTAGTCAAACCTCCTCCAGCCTATCCTATTTTACAGGGTTGTTGTGAAGATAAAGGAGGAGAACACGCGCTCCTTGGAGGAAGGAGGGAATAAAAATGTGATAAACACATGAAAACCTCTGCAACAGAAATGTGCAAAAATATGTGTCACAGATCTGTATTTCCCACCTGGAGTAGTGCGAGTAGGCTGGCTGGAGTTCTCCTCCACGTAAGCGGACACTCATACTGGGAAAACCCAAGCATGTGCAATGGGGCTACTCCGATCAGCCACATCACTGGAAGGAGTGCCGCCCCGGGCCACCCTCTTACCTTCCAAATGTCTTAGAAGCCCTCAATGCTTCTGGAAGGCCAAAAATAGTCCCAGTTTGCAGCTAAAAACCAGGAATGACTATTTTTAGCTTTCCAGAGGCATTCTGAGGACTGGGGAGGCTACGTGTGTTCTCCCAGGCCTTCAAAAGACCTTTTAAGACCTCTGGAAGGCCAAAAATTGTCACTTCCGTTTTTTGGCCAAGAACTGGAAGTGATGGTTTTTGGCTTACCAGAGGCATTCTAAGGGCCTGGGAAGCAGTGCACAGGCTCCCCGGCCCTCAGAACACCCTTCAGACGTGACTGGAGCACAGCTTTGGTTGCGACCGGAGGGGGGAGTTAGCCAGTGAGGGAAGCAGGACCCCGGTGGAGGTGGCATTGCAACCCCCCCCCCACAGAGTGCCACCCAGGGTCCTATGATCCCTGCGACTTCCCTCAGCTATGCAACTGACTCAGATCTGTGCCAGGGAAATCACTGGTGCAAATCCAAGAAGCCTCATATCAGATTTTCAAGCCAAGGATGGGAGAATAGGATACAGCATGTGCTACTGCCAGCGATCCCACCCTCTCCTGTGACCCACCCCTCCCCATCTTCCCCCTCCCCCTCCCCTCCCCCTCCCCTTCCACCCTTCCCCTTTGTCTGCACTGCCCAGGGGGAGCTTACTTGCTTTCCCACTGGTACTCCTTACTCAAAGGGTGTCACAGAGCACTTTACGGTGCTTTGTGACACCCTAGACTGGCACAGCAGTTGCTGTGCCAGCATAAGCACTGGTTAGGATCCTTTTAAAAGGGGAGACATGCCATCTAAGATCTCTTGCACCCTCACATACTTTCAGTTTTCATTTTCTCATTCTTTGCACGCTTCTACTATATGTATACTCACATTTAAGCCCAGGGTCCTTGGCCCTCATTATTGCACACATATGCACAGGCCAAACATCCCTTAGGCTGCCGCTGTGCATTCTAGAATCAAAGACCTCTTGCACACTCAAAAGCCCTCCAGTTGCACATTCACTCTGCTACTACACATCACATAACCCCCTCACCATCCGTCCAACGATGATCATTTTGGGCCCCAGCTGCTTGTTGACAGCAAAGATGTGGATGAGACGAAGGGTGAAAATCATGAAATCCAGACAAAGAATGGTACGGCCTGATTCATACGACCCTGGGTACAATCTGGGGAGCCACACAGTGGAGTAAGAATCAGGGGAGTTATGCCTTCTATGCTACAGCATTACTTCCATTTAAAACATCCTTTGTTAGTTAAAAAGGTAAAGGTTTCCCCACAACCGAACGGTCTAGTTGTGACCGACTGTAGGGGGCGGTGCTCATCTCCGTTTCTAAGCCGAAGAACCGACATTTGTCCAAGGACAAGCTTCCATGGTCATGTGGTCAGCATGACTATACGCCGAGGCGCACGGAACACCGTTAGCTTCCCACCGAAGTGGTCCCTATTTATCTACTTGCATTTTTACGTGCTTTCGAACTGCTAGGTTGGCAGGAGCTGGGACAAGTAACACGAGCTCACTCTGTCACGCAGTCTCGAACTGCCAACCCTTCCAGTCAACGAGCTCAGCTCAATGGTTTAACCCGCAGTGCTACCACGTCCCATGTTAGTTATGCAGAGTCATTAATACCTGGCCCCAAGTTCTCATTCAAAATGCTTTTGAGTTAAAGCAGGAGTCTCCAAACTACATCCCAGAAGCCAGATCCAGCCCACCCCAAGATTTTATCCAGCCCGCAGCAACTTGGTTTTTGTAATCAGAGTATTTGCTAATGTTTGATATATTTTCACTAACTGTATTTCATTTCTCAGTTTAGCACGACCTTGTTTCTTTATAAATGCCCCATTTCTCTTTTGTTCTGAATCATATCATGCTGATTACAGAAAGGATCCATGTAAAACGTATTTATTCATTTAAATTTCATTCATTCATTTATAAAACTGATTTCTTTTCGGAATGCAAAAATGTGTAAAATATACAATGTGGCAGTGGTGGGATTCAAATAAATCAACAACCGGTTCTCTGTCCTTCAGGGCGGCCTTCAGGGCGGCCGCTGCCTTTCTTCCCTCTCCCAACCTAAAATTAGCAACTGGTTCTGCAGAACTGGTGAGAACTGGCTGAATTTCACCACTGCGATGTGGCCCTCATATTGAAAAGTGTGGAGGCCCTGAGTTAAAGGAATGGTGCTGAAGTGTACTGAAGTACTGTACATTGTAAGGCTGTTTTTTAAACTGCCAGCAGATGGCACTGTCCATAAATGGTATGTCTGAAGCCTATCTTAAAACTAACCATTTCCCCAGAATTCTGCCTCCTAACTACTTTGAGGGTCTCTTGCTGGGTTCTGGCTCTTCAAGCTGCATGTCTGAATGTTGTCTTGTGTCAACTCCCTGAACATAGAAAACTACTGTATCAGGGAGAAAGATATTTGTCAAGCTTTCTCCCTGGCATGCTATGTTTCTATGCAAAAGGGAGGAGGGAATTGTCTAGTGTGGCAGAAAATTAAAATACACGACCCCCCCCCCCACTGCAGGTCGAAGTGGCACAGTCCAGCAATTTTCATGCAATCATGCAATTTTCCTGTTCGTGTGGCTTGATCCCTGGCTTCTTTGAAAGAAGGACCAGGCACAGTGGTCAGATAGGGGAGAAGGTGGAGGCCTGTGAGTTTTCTTCCAGCAAGACCCTGGTCTCAACAATGGCACCCCAGCCCAGAAGATACTCTTACCTGCACACTACTCCCAGCATGAAGAGCAGCAGAGCAGTGATGTCCAGCTGGTTCCAGGTGTCCAGGAGGTATCGCCGTACCCGCTGAGGCAAGGGCTGGGAACCCACAAAGCAGCCCTGGCGTACCTCCTCACAGACCAACGTGAAGATCCAGACATACAAGATGATCTCTGAAGCGGAAGGACCTTCAGGAGGTGGGGCCTTAAAATCCAGAAGCAGGACGTAGGAGAAGAGGAAGAGGAAGAGCAGGTACATCACCACGTTGCCCAGGAATGCCGTCACGGGCGCCACCCAAAACTGCCGCCAGCGTCGTAACCAGAACCGGTGACGGGAAGGTGGAGGAAGGTCCATATTGCTGGGAGAGTGAAAAGCACGAGAAGCACATTTTCATTGGGCAGTCTGGAATTCTGGCTGTCTGACCCAACTAAAAACACCATAACCAATTAATTGTACGAGTTGCAGTCGATTAATTGATCGATGAAATGTGTAGATGAGTTTTTAAAAATTCACTCTGTTGTTTTGTTTTCCATTCATTCTATTGCAGTGGTTCTCAAACATTTTAGAACCAAGACCCAATTTTTAGAATGTTGGAACCCACCAGAAGTGATGTCATTAAGCTGGAGGTGATGTCATGACCAGAAGTAACATCATCAAACAGGAACATTTTAATGACAGAATCAGATCTAAGTAAGTAAGTAAATTAAAAGTTTAAAAGAAAATTAAAAGTTTACTTTTAATATATATAAGTACAGATCAGTATCATTTACCCAAATGAAGTCTTATACCATGGTAGCATCAAGTCTAATATATTAAAAATAAAATACACATTGAAATGAATGGGGACCCACCTGAAATGGGCTTACTACCCGCCTAGTGGGTCCCGACCCACAGTTTGAGGAGACACTATTCTATTACATTTATTACATTAGCTGCACTGGTAATGTTTAATTGGAAAGCAGGGTATGAACTGATTAAATGCTAAAAGCTCCACTTTCCCTCCTCCTCCCTGTGCCACCCTCCCAAGAGTAATGACTTACTCGGACAGCATGTCTCCAATAGTACATTTCACATCCGTATCAAGGCTGTCCAACTCTATTGGGCTCGAGGAATCCACCCGGACCTCCTCATCCATGGCTCTGTCAAAGGGAGACAAGAGTAGGTGAAATCACACGGTGCCCCCCCCCCCATCTCGTGGCATCTTGGTGCTGCAATGAAGCTGTGAGCATCTGTCGTACTTTATTTGCAAGTCACCTTGAAATAAGAGCTGGTTCTCCTGCTGATTGAAAAGAACTCTGCACATGCTTGTGCCCTCCTTTGCAGAGAAGTAACGCTCTCCAACCCAAACATTCAGCAGCAGCAGCAGCATCTAAATAGGCAACCTGTGGTTCTGGCACCAGTGTGTGCCCTCTACCACCACACTCCAGCCGCACCCCAAATTCTTTAATTGGCTATGATGAACAGTGGGGGCCTGCCCAGCACCCACCTGAATGTGATGAAGTTGGTAAAGATGAGAGGAGGACAGAAGAAGGTCAGGAGGAGCTGCCAGACAGGGGTGCTTCGGTCCATTTCTCCCCACCAATTCTGGGTGAGCAGGGACTGTGGGGGGAATATTGGCTAGAGTCAGTACAGGGAGCAGTTCTGGGGGACCCCCATGTTTCAGTTCCAATTATCTATTCTGTCAACTGCCTGAGAGTGCTTTCCCTATCCAAGCCACAATCCTAAATATGCAAGGTGTTTAGGATCAGGGTGTCATCCTGGCCACCACAATGTTCCTGCATGGAGGTTCAGCCCAAAGCTGGAGTTGCCAGTTCATCTGAACTCATGCCTTCCAGATCTCATTCTGTTCTGACTGCTGGACCACATCATTCAGCCAAGTGACTTGATTGGTAGATGCCATCCTGGAAGGGTGCTCCTGTTCCTTTAAGAGCTCTGCGATGGGTGTATTTTCTCCCATTGGTATCAGTGCCAGGTTGCTGGGACCCTGGGGCAAAACCCTGCACTGGTCCCCTATGGCACCCTCACCATCCCCCTAATGGAAGTGTGCATGGAAGTGTTTCCTGGATGCTACCCCTGCCACCAGTACTTGGGGTTGGACTGACCAGATGGGGTAGTGTCTAACCCCCTAAAACCACCCATGTTTCCCACCATAATGTTGCAGCTGGTCCTGCTGAACAGTGTTTTCTTCTGAACTCTTAAAGGAACAGAGACTCTGTCCAGAATAGTGCAACACGGTGGATAATATTTATAGGCACCCCCCCAGTTAATGTGGTCTTGATTTACACGTTTTCAAAATAGTGTGAATATCAGAAGCCTGCAATAATTTATGGTGGTAATGTTTGAAATAAGACAGTTAATTTGCTGCTAATTAGTTGCTAACAAGCAGCCCTGCTAGATGCTGGCAGCTTCTTATGTGGAGGAGAGTCTCCTGTAAAGTCAGAAGATAATAAATGGGGGGCATTGTCTTTACTGACTAGCAGTGGTTCTCCATGGTTTTAGACAGGGGTCTTTCCAGTGATGTCATGCAGGGGGTACGCGGGGGTACGCGAGTACCGGTTTCTAGGATTACGGCTGGCCCCGCCCATTCGCCCACCCACTTGTCGACTCCGCCCCCTGCAACGTTTGAATTTCCTGCACATTTGAGTTGCCTGCACGTTCTCAGAGCCAGGCAGGCAGGCAGGCAGCGAGCAGAGCCTTGCCTTGCCACTGAAAAATGAGCTGCTCTGGGGTTTTGGAACTGTTGGGCCTCCTTAACATGTTCTGGGGGTGCTGTGGAATACTGTTGCAACTGTTGGGTCAGTTTAAAATGGTCTGAGGCCTCAAAAAGGGCTTTTTTATGTCCCTTCCTGCCACGACATCACTTCTGGCTTATGACATCACTTCTGGTGGGCAGGTCCTGACACGTGCCAATCAAAAGTGAGTACCTGTTATTAAATCATTTAGATGACACCACTGGGTCTTTCCCAGCTCTCCATGGGGACACCAGGGATCAAACCTGTAACCTTCTAAAGACCAAGCAAGTGCCTTACCAGTGAGCTACCCTACCACCCCCTCCCCCTAGCAGCAATCATCCCTGCAGTAGTGCCCACATGCCACAACCTCCACCTGCCACACCTGTACACCATCCTGTGCGAAGAAGAGGCGAGCGTCTGCCTGGTGAGCCAGCTGGAGGACGGTGGCACCACCCCAGAGGCGGGAACGGCGCACCAGCAATTTGTAAGCCCGTGGTTCGCTGTTCCGGTAACATTCACTGAACACCCCTGGCATTGCGTGGAAAGAAGAGGGAGCGTGAGAGCCACATTTGGAGTACAAAATTATAATATTACCAGGAACTCCTCACAGACCACCCACACCTGCTAAAGTCTTAGGCCACCATTGAATTTGTTGTTTTAGCCATGGCATAATGACTATATATAAAAGAAGGCTGAAGGAAGCCTGGTATAATATACCAGAAGATTACTTCAGAAAACTTCAGGACAGTCTCCCTGAAAGAGTTCAAGTCATGCTTAGAGCCAAGGGAGGTCACCCCAAAAATTGACTTTTGCCTGAGGAAGCCATTTTATTCTGAAAATTGTGTGTGTGTGAATTTTGTGAACATGTTTCCTATAGTTTCTGTTTGTATCTTAATACAGAGACTGATAACTAAATAAGGATGGTCATTTTAGCCTTTGCTAAAACAAAGCTGGTGGTGGCCTAAGATTTTTGCACAGTACTGTATAGACACAGCAGTCTAAATAGGGGAGATGCCTTTTTTTAACATCCTCACAGCCACTTTATAAAGACACATTTATATCCATTTTATAAATCAGGAAATTGGCATTTGAATCATATTGTTGGACTTATGGCAGCAAGACACAGTCGTCAAAAAAACAACAGGGTGCCCTGGCAAATTTTTGTATTGTGTCAGCGTGAAAGGTTGAAAATCGTTGCCCTGACCAGCCAGCAGCCTTGACCATACACCCAAATCAACATATTCCAAGTGAATCGTGAGGTAACCTCCCATTCTGCTCTCAAACAAGGCTATATCTATCTAGAATATTCCTGCAAAGGGGCTATCCCATGCAAAGAGGCTTCCGGTGTGCAGCTAAAATGAAGAGCAGGGCAGCCTTTTCCTTTTCCTTTTCCTTTTCCTTTTCCTTTTCCTTTTCCTTTTCCTTTTCCTTTTCCAGCCATCTTCCTCACCTATGGCTAAGTTCTCAAAGCGCATTGCCAGATCCTTCATGGCCGCTTCCTCCTCAGCTTCCGTCTCCAGATGTGAAAGCTCCCGCAGGATCCGTGAGGCTGCCAGAGCCCCAGCCACTGCATCAGGTGCCTATTTGGCGGGTGGGAAGGGAAAAAGAGGTCACCATAAGTCTACAGCCACTGAGCACTAGGAGGGAGAAACATCTGCCATCCAGTCCGACTCAACAAATCTGGAAATAGCCAACATTTCCATTTGTGTTCACAAGGCAATTCTGACCTGCTTTCGTTCAGATTTGGAAAAAGCTCCTAAGTTCTGGGGAGTTCATATATAGGCCAGGTCTAAATGAGCACTAAAAGATCTAGCACTGAGGGCCAAACTATATGTTACACTCACAGTGCAATCCTATGTATGTCCAGCTCAGAAGGAGGTTTCATGATGTTAATGGGACTTAAAAATTGCATTATAAAATCCATTACAGAGCGCAATCCTAAACGATCCTAAACTATGCGAGGCCGGCAGGCCTATGTGCTCAGGAGCCTCCCTGGGGCAAGGGCACGTTTGCACCCTTGCCCCAGGGAAGGCTCCAGCCGCCCCTATAGCCTCTTTGGATCTGTGCCTGCTCTATAGCACACATAGAGCCAAGGATGCCACATGGCCCAAATTGGGGCCACATGGCCTAGGGAAAGAGTTTTAGATGCAGCCTGGGGAATGGAGGCCCTTGTGCTGACCAAACTTTGCTGGCCTAACTGTGCTAGCCGAAATCCAGGTCAGGATTGCACCCTTGGTCTTCTTGTCATTACTGTGCAAAGCACAATGCCATGGATCTGAGTAATACTCACCATTTCCCAGAAATACATGGCCATCTCTCGACGGTTCAGCAACACAGCCCAGATGAACAAGTCAGTCCAAGGGTTTGGGGAGAGCTCATTGCGGTACACAGGATCTCCATTGGGTAATGATCCCTTACTCTTAAGAGACAGTAAAGAGGCATGATCAACACAGGATAGAAAGTATGTGCAGACACACAGTTGTCTAAGCTATCCAAACTCTTCAGGGCAGCCATTTTCAAGTACTGTGCTGTGGCACACTGGTGTGCCACAAATCGTCTACAGGTGTGCCATGAGAATTTGGGGAAGGGTCATTTATTAGTAGGGCCATTGGGGAGAGATGCCCCCCGCCAGCAGCACAGTGTGCTTTGTCAATTGTTAAAAAGCTGATGGTGTGCCTTGACAATTTCAGTTCCTTGTGCTGTGGGATGAAAAAGGTTGAAGATCTCTGGTCTACGGGAATCAAATTCCTATGTTTTACTGACAGTGTGGAGATCCAGTGCTCCTAATTCATTATTCCCAACAGAAGCCTTTATTCAAATGTTCTATTTTGCCTAAATACTGGCATTATTATTAAATTATTAATTTGCGATTTTCTGCAGTACGCCTTTCGCATTATTTTCTACAGAACTCTGTAACCAGCTCTCTCCTCTAAGAGGAAATTCAGCTAAAGAAATAGACAGCTACCCTCAAAACCTGGGACTGTCCTTCTAGTCTCCCAGCTTTCCAAACCACCTTACTGATTCACATGTTGCTCCCAGCATGATGCACATGCATGCGCGCGTGCGCACGCACGCACGCACACACACGCACGCACACACACGAGATAGGAATGCCACCACAACCTACCCCTTTCCCTTTAGGACCAGGGCTCAGGCCAGCATAAAAGGGAGCACAGATATCCCCCAGCAGCTCATGCAGTATGTGGGCCACTTGGGGCAGGTAGCATTCGAGTAGCGATCGCTCCAACAGAGGGAGCTCTGAGGGCGGGGGGAGCTCAGGGCTCATAGCCAGGCGTCGTTCCAGTAGCTGGCGCAGCAGGGAGACCTCCGGGGCGCCTGCATAGAGATTCTCCAGCTCTCCCCAGGTCAGGAACCGTCCGAAGTCCAAGCCGTTCTCCACAAAGAGGCGCACTAGTGCCGGGCGGTCCCCCAGCAAGGCGTCGCGCATCGGGTCCTCCAGCAGGCTGGGCTGCAGGAAATGGATAGAGCAGAGAGGATGGTCAGAGGAGGTGGAGAGAAGCAGTGCCTGTGGCATACCCCAAGAGGAGAACTGGTGGGAGTTAAACGATCAGGTCTCTCTGCTCAACCTGGACGACATCACCCACTGCTCGGGACCACAAGACTGTGCAGAACCACGGAGGGGATGCTTCCGGGAGCTGGTATCTTGAAAGTCTCCCATAAGCATCACCTCCACCTCCTACATTGTTTTTGCAATATTATTATTCAAACTGCAAGGTCTGTTGGGAGCCTCTCCTGGCGGAAAAGTGGGGCATAAATACAATAAATAAATGCCTGCCACTCTGCAAGCCCATAAGGCCTTTGACGGAGAAATCACCACTCTGGCTACTCTGGCCCATGAGCTAAGCAATGGCCCCTCCTTCCCAACAGTCCCTTAAGTCCCACCTCATCCTCACTTCTCTGTGCCACTAACAGTTCATGGCTATTCTGTACCCAGATCTCCTTCACCTTCCCTCAGTGGTATCACTTAAGTTGGGCGGGGGGGGGGGCCCACACCCCTCTGGGTACCATGCCTAGAGTGGGTGGAGGCAATCAGAGGGCCAGGGGGTATATGGGGGTATGTGGGGTGTTACGTATTTGCCAAAGGTGCCAGATGCCTTATCTGCCACTGCCTTCCCTGCCATTTAAAACTGTCCACCAGTTAAAAAAAAAAAAGAGTGTTCATCAATCTGTCCTACGTCTCTCACCATCAGAGGGTGATTTCAAAGGACGTGTGTGTATGCACAGCCCTTTGGCATTGCCACCACATGGGGGCATGATGCTCATGCATGCCTCAGGCATACAGCCCTGCAGCTCACTACTCTGCAGCTCACTACTCTGCCATTTAACTTTAATGTTATTATTTGCCTGTAAACCGCTTTGTGAACTTTATGTTGAAAAGCGGTATATAAATACTATATAAATACTAGTGATTGATTGATTGATTGATTGATTGATTGATTGATGGGGCCAAGAATCTGGGGAAGTGTTCACCTTCAGCAACAATTAAGCTTCCCTTATATTACTCCTGTCCCACTGCACCCCCGCCAATTGCATGCGGCTTCTAGGAAAGGATGCAAAGTTGTTACAAGGTCGGTGACAGGACCATTGCATCCTGGACAACTGTATTCCACTCAAATGTGTCCCTGTCATCAGTCGTGGATCTAGGGGGGGGCAAGGGGGGCACAAGCCCTGGGCGCCATCTTGGGTGAGGGCGCCATAACTAGATGAGCGCTGTAAGCTTAAAGGGCCGGCGGGAGCGAACAGAACGCGCTTCTTAGAGGGGGTGCGATGTCATGACGTCATGACATCGTGACATCATGACGTCGCGCCCCTGGGGTGCATTTTCATTGGGCGCCATGGGTGCCATTTCTAGGAGATCCGCCCCTGCCTGTCATTGGCATCCCAGGACATTGGTGCCTGTTCTTTTTCTGTCTCTGACCTTTGTGTGCCAATATACATATATCTCTATTAGATGTACTGTTTTATTTTCAAAATGCACAGGTATGATTGGGATAAGAGGCTTATCATATGGAACATGGGGTTTGTTGCCCCATGTGGGATGCAAAGAACTGGGATACAAAATAAAATCTTAAGCCTGGCAAGTCTAGCATCCACTGATGCTAACATAGGGACATGGTGGCGCTGCCGGTTACACCTCTGCCGCTGAACTTGCTGACCGGAAGGTTGGCAGCTTGAGACCATGCAACAGAATGAGCTCCTGTTGCTTGTCCCAGCTCCTGCCAACCTACAGTTTGAAAGCACATAACAATGTGAGTAGATAAATAGGGACCACTTCGGTGGGAAGGTAACAGCGTTCCGTGCGCTACGGCATATAGTCATGCTGGCCACATGACCACAGAAGTTTGTCCTTGGGCAAACGCTGGCTCTTCGGCTTAGAAACAGAGATGAGCACCGCCCCCTACAGTCGTTCACGACTAGACCATTAGGTCGTGGGGAAACCTTTACCTTTTAACATAAAATTGGACGTGAATGTCCAAGGATGGCAATGACCAGGACACAATTGTCCAGGATGCAATTACCCTGGTACTTATATGGTCAATGGAGGTTATCAAAGCAACAAATGGAAGAAGTAACAACAGTTTTGCAATCCGAGAAATTCCAAGAGATTGCTCCCTTGTTGGTTGGGGTTCCTCAATCTCCTCTTGGCTTCCTCCAGGTGTCTATCAGCCCCCTGAACCCAGGTCCATCCCCCCTCTTTCATACAGGCTTCTTGCTAGTTCCATCTCCTTCTATCTCAATACCCCACTGAGTTTCCTTTATTCTCCTGCTCTCTTTCCATCTGAAGTCCCTCTTCCCCTTCTTCCATCCTGCTGCCGACCCACCTCCCAGAGGATGTCCCCACGAAACAGCTCGGTGCTGGCGATGTCTACGCGATTCCAGGCTACGGCCAGGCGCAGCTCATCCAAGTAGGAAGTGGCCTCACTTGACCGCCGACAGGCTAAAAGGTGGGAAGAAAAAAAAAAACCAGCAATGTTGGCTTCACCTCCCTCCTTTGCAGTACTTCATTCTCAGTGGAGGGAGGGTGACAGGTGAGAGGAGAGGTTCACTGGGGATGGGGTGGGGCTGCAATGGTAACAGGTTACTCAGAAAGCCAGAGGCAAGGGAGTTGCAGCAGCGTGCAAGTACCTAGTTGTCTTGTGTGTTCCAGTAATGGGATCTGGGAATTGACTACAGGAACGCTGGGCAGGACTTACGCGTGATTGGCAGCCCGCCCGTTTCGTTCCTTCGGCTGCCCGCCGGCCGCGCGGGCTTCTCCTGGGGAGCGCGCCCCACTGCTGCTCGTCCGATCAACTGGCGCGCCCCCCACCCGTCCCCCCGGCGAGCCGGCACCCCTCCGAGGCCAGGGCGGGCGGCGGACCAAACGGACGGGCAGCCAATGACGCATAAGTCCCGCCAAAGTCCCGCCCAGCGTTCCTGTAGTCAATCCCCAGATCCCATTACTGGTGTGTTCCCTGAAGCATCTGGTTTGCCACTGTGACAGGAAGCTGGACTAGATGGGCCTTGGCCTGATCCAGCGGGGCTGTTGCTATGTTCCTAATACTTGCAAGGCAGGGGAGGAAATGCTCAAAAGAGATTAGGAGATCCCAGCAAGGAGGAAACATTTGTGGGGCAGAGTTTCCAGAAATGGGATCAGAGCTGGAGCCAAAATAGATGTGATGTCAAGGATGTGTGAATGCATCTCCTAAGTCCTTTCTTGTATGTTTGTTTTGCTACAGCAGCCGTGGGCCTTGGAAAGCATGGACCCTCCTTGTCAGACCTGGCCTACCATGATGACATCCCTAGAACTGAAGGCTTGGTCAAAGTTTGGGACCAATCCTCCCCTTGCTGCCCAGTGGCGGTGAGCCTCTTGCAATAGCGCTGGCTGCTGTAAAGCAGGCACCACCTGCCGCAAAAGACTCTTGGACAGCGCGCAGGTTAGCATGCTGCCAGGAGTACCAGTGGGAGGCCTGCACCTTCCCACCTCTGTCATTGGAGTATTTTGGGGGTGGAGCCAGGATATGGCCATCAGGCCGATTTGGGCCGCAGCAGGGCATTCAGACTTGTGCCTGCTAAACAGCAGGCACAGATTAGAGGAACCCCATCAACCTGGCTGGGGCTTACCCTGGAGCAAGAGGTATTCCCTGTGGTGAGCTCCAGCTCAGTCCTAACCTGTGCTTAGATGCAGAGCAGACCTGCTGTCCTGCCTGTTCCTGTACAAGTTAGGATTGTGCCCTCACAGATCAAGACTGATGGCTAAGGCCAGATTTGCAGTAAATACAGTATTGATCAGAACCGGGCATATTTATCTCACACATGTGTACAGTAACCCACTTGTCTGTTTCCCCCTCCCCTTTCTAGCTCAGCTTGCAACAGGTAGGAGGTGCAATGGAATCAGGAATCAATGAAGTTCATCTCTGTGTTAGGACACTTACCTCTCACCAGTGCTTTGAGCAGGACAGTTTCAAACTCCTCCAGGCCCTCCTGATCTGAATAGACAGTCACGAGTTCCCGTAAAGCTCCAATACGTTCCACCTGGAAAGAAGAAGCATTGATAAGCCTCAGAAAAAAGATTAGATTTTTCTCTCCCCAGACAGATTTCCAAGGGCAAACCCTCTGGGGAAATGGAAGGAAAGTCCAGGATCCCATATGGCACAGGAGGAATCTGAGTTCATGCTAAGAGATCTGGGAAGGGATCTAAGAGATCGAAGCACTTTTCAATATAAAATTGCAAGCACGTAAGCCTACAACTAAACAAACAGAATAGTGCAGAGTACCTTTGAAACGTAATTGTTACAAAACCACTTGTTTTAGTGACAGTGAAATGATCTGTGAAAATATTATTTTTATTTTTACCCTGACGCAGGGCCCCCTTAGGTGCAGGGCCCAATTGGGAGAAATTGGCCCAGTTGTGGATCCAGGGAACCCACAGAGGATATGGGAAATGAAGAGGAGAATTCTGGAGCCCCACCTCGTCTGCCAGTTGCTCCAGTTCATCATCAGGGAATTTCCCTTGCATCTTCTTCAGCGCCAGGGCCTTCAGGGGCTCCTCCGCTTGCGTTTCTTCCAGCAGCTCGGCCAAGCAGTCTGCTGCTCCCCCAGATCCTGCCAAGAGCAGGCAGGGGATGGAGGCTTGGACAGCCTCAGCTACACGCTGGAGATAATGAACAAGTTAGGGTGAGAAGACAAGTCCCTGAAGAACGTACAGCCTAATCCTACAGTGCCTGGCCACCCGTAGGAGCAGCGGTAGCCACATGGCTACTGCTGTTTCCTACAGGTGCCATGGCAGCCATAGGAAGCTCCCTGGAGAAAGCGGACATTTGTCTCCTTCCCTCAGGGAAGGGTGCAGGCCTGCCTATGGGTCTCCTCAAGTCTGTGCTGGCTATTTTGCCGGTGGAGACTTGAGGGCCTACAAGTCAGGCCGCACAGCTTTACAGCACTTTCACAATACCGGCGTGCAAGTGCAGAGCCAGTGCTGGTTACTATAGGACTGGGCCCATAGTAAGCTTACCTAAGGTCTCTTTCTTACACTGGGCCCCGGCTACTTCTCCACTGAACTCCCTGATGGCTCCTTCCCAGTAGGCCTTCCTTACCATATTCATCTACAGGTACCATCATAATGGCAATCACTCCTCTCACAATCCACGATCACTCCTCTCTCCCCATCCCTCTCTCCTCTCTCCATCACTTTTCCTCATTATCCCTTTCTCAAAATCTGCCCACTCAAATCTCTCCCCCCATCTTTCCCAACTATCCCTCTCAGTTTAAAAATGTGGGAATTGCTCCACCCCACGTACCCACTTTGTGCTGTCTGAGCCCCATCTCCACCTTCACCCTCTCCAGTACATGCTTTTGTCTTCTCTATTCTCTGGTGGCCCCTGTTTTCTTTCCAGCATCTCTGGGTGATCACTTTTACACATGGCATCCCATTGTCCTCTTTTTATACCCCCCCCCAACGATCTCTCCCTCTCTATCTGTTCATCCCCACTGTTCCTTGCTCTACAACTGTGCCCCCTCAAGCCCTCCTTTGCTGGAAACCTTCTCTAGAACATCACTCATTACCTTGAACATGGCAGAGTCCCCACTGATGAGTAGCACCAACACAGGGATCTCAATACTCCCAGTACCTGCAAGGAAGGTAAGAAGAGGCATTAGGCAAGAGAGCAGGGCCATTGGAAGATGAGCCTGTCAGAACCTCAATCCATCAAATTCAGTGGAGTCAACATTGCATTGCAGCAGCTCTCCAGAATCTCAGGTGGGAATTTTCTTTGCCTTAGCTGGAGATGCTAAGGATTGAACCTGGAATTGTCTCCATTCAAAGCAAGTACCATTGGAGTTAGGCCAGCACAGTTAGGCCAGCAAAGTTTGGCCAGCACAAGGGACACCGTAGAGTACGTTTGGACCACTCTCGGAGTGAGAGAAGCCAGCACACAGACATGCGCCATCCTCCCTGATTCCGAGAGTGGTCCAAACACACTTTACGGGGGCCCTTGTGCCAGCCAAACTTTGCTGGCCTAACTGTGCCGGCCTAACTCCAGGTTAGGATTGTGCTCTGAGGCTGCGGAGTGACAGGACTCATGGGAAATGCAGATTTGGGAAGCATACGTTATTTATCATCAGCTCTGGACAGAGAAGGAAGGAACCACAGGGAGATGCAGCACAGAGAGAGTAACGTTACTAGGGAGTGAGTTGGAGTAGCCATGGTAAGCACTTGAAATATAGGCACTGTGTGGGGGAAGTCTCTCACCGCCTGCTCTCACTTTCTGCTGGGCAATGTAGCGTTCTAGGCGGGCCCGGAAGGATGCCTCTCCACCTGCTCTACCACATGTCCCATTGTCCACCAAGAAGAAGGCAGAGTGGTTGGCATCAAGAGGGCAGAAAGAGCTTTCTGGGACTGTCCGGGGATAACGTGCAGGGAACGAACCCTACAGGAGAAAAGAAATAGGGAGAGAATGAAGAAAGGCCTGCAATGCCTGTTGTCTGTCTCATCCAACATATACTTTTATGTCCAACCCCATGCTCTCTATGCCCCCTTTGTGCCAGGCAGTGGTCTCCCCTGTCTCCCCCCCCCCATACCTTGGGGTTCACAAGACAACGGTTCTTCTGCACAATGCCCCAGGGAGCAATGCCCGTGACCACCACATGGGTACTTGGGTTAGTACTGGCTGTTGTGTGGTCCCTCACTGCTTCCCCCCACATGTCGGCCTACACCGGCCTGAAGACCTCCTGTCATTATCCAGGCACCTGTGGGGAAAATGAAAAGCAGGGGAGATTGTGGAAAAGGGGGTGCACTTAAATTTTTTTAAAAATGGACAAACATTTGTACATTTTATTTTATCTTAAAGTAAAACAAAGCTTTCCCTTAAAAAAAAAAAAAACTCCATTCTCAGCTTATTCCCTAAATTTAAAACCTCAATTTCTGCCTCTGAAGCTAGTTATATTGTAGCTACTTTATGGTTTTAAAAAATGGCCACACAAGAATGCGGACAATCATTTCACTTGAGGACACCACACCTACTGGACAAAGAGCATTCCTGCTGTCTCCATGTAAACGTACTATCTCAACACAGGGGCCCCAGCCCAGTCACGGCCCTCAGTGGGTCCACACCCTCCCTTAAGCAGGTCCAGAAATAGCAGTCATTCTCTCTCACACATACACAGAGCAAGGCAAAAAAAAACAAAAACCACTTTTAGGTACACACAGCACCTGTAGTTTCAATCGTGTATGCAATTTTCACCTGCGATAATCACACTTTCCAAGAATATACAGTACACCTGTCTCCACTTGTGAAAATATACCACAAAACCACAGCCTGTCTGACAGCATGTGCCCAGGCACAGATGCATAAACACACTGTCTCCAAGTACCAAACAGAGGTTTCAAATGTTCTCTGTATCGAAGAACGCGCTGGCTGCGCCTACATGACAAACACAAACACAATTCAAACAATTCTTCCTTCTTGTTGCCATCCTTATCTGTGCTTCTTCTCCCACCCTGAAAGCCTTCATAGTAAGCCACTAAGAGCACAATCCTATACTGGCGTTGCACAGGCGCTGCGCTCTTGCGCCAATCCAGCTCTGTCGCCAACGTGCCATCAGGTGCATCTGCGCCAGCGAGGCAGGTGCTGGACCGGCGCAAGCAGATGCACTAGTCGTGCACCAGTGGCACTGCACTGGTGGCACAGGTGACATCGCCAAGGGTGTTCCAGAGGCGTGCCGGGGGCATAACGGGGCGGCGCAGTGGGTGGCGATAGGGCGGCAATGACAATGGATGTAGCGCCGAATCCTAAGCTTCGTCCCCAGCCGAGGTGGTCCCGATTTGGGCCGCTGCTGTGCACGTTCACCTGCACCTGTAATCAGCAGGCGCAGATCTGAGCAGCCCCATAGGGCTGACTGGGGCTTACAAGGGTGCAAGGAGAAAACCTCCCCTTGCCTTGCACTGCTGCTGCTGCCTCCTACTGGGCTTATATTAGGATATAACCCTGCTGCGCCGGCCTTGCTATGCCAGCGCTGCTTAGGATTGGGCTGTAAAACTCTAGTGAATGAAGAAAGAACCTATAAACAAAACGGACTGGTGTAGTGATTTAGGAGTTGGACTCTGACCTGGAAGATCCAGGTTCAAATCCCTGCTCAGCCATGAAGCTTCCTGGGTGACCTTGGGCCAGTCTCTCTCTCTCTCTCTCTCTCTCTCTCTCTCTCTCTCTCTCTCTCT
>JAJKFI010000122.1:1445801-1465801 GCA_029204185.1 Lerista edwardsae
CTCTCTCTCTCTCTCTCTCTCTCTCTCTCTCTCTCTCTCTCTCTCTCAGCCTCGCCCACCTCACAGGGTTGTTGTGAGGGCAAAAGGACGAAAGGAATAATGTACACCACCTTGAGCTCCTTGGAGGATGGTATAAAAATGTGAAAAATAAATAAACTAGTAAATAAAGTCAAGTGGGTGTAAGCAGGGTTGAATGAATCATATAACAAAGAACAACCACCACCCTATTTCCTCATTTCTTTGATGTTGCTTCCTCAAGTAGATTGCTGTTATTTTAACCCGAGCGAGCGCTTGCGGTACTAAGATCAAGTAAAGAAATACCAAAGCCCAGTGCTGCCTTCAGGCAATGCGCTTCACTTCCTGTTCCTGTTGCAGTTAACTCCAATCCACTTTAAATAAAACCATGGAGCCTGACTGCAGCCTGGTCTCAATGCCCTGGCCAGCAACTCGTTTTGTTGGAGATCTGCTTTGTAAAGGAAGTGGGCATTCCAGGCTAAGATCCCCGATTTCTGCCTCACACAGCAGCCTGTTATCAAATCATTCCTTTTCTCACAGATGTTCCAGAACAGGAATGTTGTGAGAGGGCCAGTCGGCACAAGAATTAGTACAACCTTGAGGACCTGTTCAGGCTGGACTTACGATCACCTGCTGAAGCTCAATGTCACACGGCCAGAGAAGAGAACCACACTGTGAAGGCTATATCCGGGACTGAGGAATCGGTGAATCGCAGAATACTGTATATTTGTAAAAAAAAAAACCTTGAAAAATGGTGGTTTAGACTAGCCTGCCCATGTAAGCCACTTTGGGCATTTGCTTCGGCATGGGAAAGGCAGGGTATAAATTCTTCAAAATAAATAAAGAAAATAAATGTTCACCCATATCCCATTTTTCCTTCTGGAATTGGGCATGGGGGGCACCGACAGCATCTCTTTGTAGACTGGATTTAACTAAGGAGCTGTCATTTGTTAATCCCTATCTTAATCATGAGATCATCGAGTAGGAGGGGATCTACAAGATCACTGAGGGTGCAATCTGAACCTGGAGTTGGCCAGCACAGTTAAGCCAGCAAAGTTTGGTCAGCACAAGGGACACCGTAAAGCGCATTTGGACCACTCTCAGAGTCAGGGAGGATGGCACACGTCTTTATGTTGGCCTCTCTGGCTCCGAGAGTGGTCCAAACATATTTTATGGTGTCCCTTGTGCTGGATTAACTGTGCCAGCCTAACTCCAGGTCAGATCAGGACAGATCAAGACATGGCCTGGAATCCACTAAGGAATCCAGAAACCTGCCATCAGAAACCTCAAGTTCTTGATTAAAATAAATTAGTATGTATATATTTCATTGCATTGCTATTTACTACATTTTTGGCCCATCCTCTTCCAAAGAGCACAGGGCAGTTTACATGGCCTCTCCTTTTTACTCTCAGTACAATCCTGTGAGGTAGATTAGGCTAAAAGAGGATAACTGGTCCAAGATCACCCAGTGAAATTTGTGGCTGAGCAGGGATTTGAATCCCAGTCAAAGACCAGCACTCTAACCACTATGTCATACTATTCTCACCATGCTGTTCTCTCTTCATTCTGAATTTGGAAATACATGTTTCTGTCTGTCTGTCTGTCTGTCTGTCTGTCTGTCTGTCTGTCTGTCACAGGTCAGGAAAGGAAGACAGGAATTTGGAGACCATCAAATCGTTCTTCAAATCATTTGTCATTTCGTAATCAGATCCACATTCTAAAAGCTATCATGTATGTAATATGCTTCTTCCTTCTCTCTGCAAACACCCTCGATATCTGTTCTCATTCTCTCTCTTGTTCCAAAAAGTCCAAAACTGCTGTTAAAATTACACACACACACACACACACACACACACACACACACACTAACGGGGGGGGGGAGTCATCTTCCTCAAGCCCTGATCTCCAATCAGCGGTGCAAAGGTAATCAATCAGTCTCACACACAGCAAAGCCGAGTTTTGCAAAGAACTTGACTACAACAACAGAACTGCAGCCATTGTAATACAGGCAGAAAGCAACAAGACAGGAAAAAGAAGCTAATGAGAGATCTAGTCAAAGCTGGAGAGAGCAAACCACAAGCCTTAAAACTAGGAAAGCAATTGATAACTTCTTCGAACTACTTGTGGGAATGACCCACACTAGCTGTTATTGTGCAGATCTAGCTTGCATCTGTTGCTGTTCCAGCACTCCCAACCATTGGCTCCCACTGAGGAAACATGAACTAATAATCAGTAACCCACATAACAAATGGAAGTGGCTGACCAGCCCTAGCACCATGCTCTCGCTGAGAGATGAAAGTGTGGGGAGGATCAGGTATAGAGACCATCCCGCTGATTGACGTTGGTAAGCCACGGTACCCAAATCACAGGATCAATGCAATGCTGTGACCACTTGAGAACTAATCCTGTAACAGCACTGCTGCAAGTGACAAGGGCTGGAATACAGACAACGAGAAAGAAAAGCAAGACCTTTATGCCTTACCTGTGCTCTGCGCGGCTTTGACCAACCCTTTCCGCAGCACATCCTTCAACCAGGCTCTCACGCGCACCTCGCCTTCGCCCCCCACCACCGACACCACCAGGTTGGGGTGTGGGATTTTCCAGTGATGCGTTACCAGGGCATAGGCAGCTGCAGGATCTGACGTGTCTGACAGGCGAATGAACTGATGTGAGGAGGGCAGGGAGAGAAGGGTTAAGAGGCGGTCCTCAGATGCTGAGCCACCGCTCCACCTTCCCAGATGGCATCCCTGGTACCTAAACTTCAACTGTTCCTATTGATCAGGGACAGTCCCTGTTTTCTGGAACCTGTTCCTAGTTCCTGGCATCTGGAACCTGTTCCTCTGTCCTGATCTGTGCTGTCTGGGGATACCTTGTCAATGCTTTGTCAATGTGAGGTACTTGAGAAATTGTCCTTCTTCATATCAGGGTTTGGCTACACCCCCAAGCAGGCCAGAATAGAGCGAGGAACAGTGGGGCCAGTTGGCATGGACCTACAATTTTGAGGGGCCTACTCCAAGAGAATTGAAGGGCATCGTTTAGCACAAAATATTAAAATTTGAAAGAACATTAATATAGCAAAATATAAACAAATACATGTATCTTGTTGCATTGCCTTGGCCTCAAAATTAAGATGTTTTACTTAATACTTTTTATTCAAATTAGTTTTGAAAGACAATGAAACACATTGTGTTTGTATTTGGGTTTCTTGGATCATATAGTTCTAAAAATAATTTGTTTAATTTCTTGTAAGTGGTCGTGATTTTCTGCCAAACAAGCAGCTCCTTAGCCTAGTTCTATTTCTTTTAGTTTGTTCTATTACACATAAATATATCAGGCACCACAAGTACCTGTCATACACATACATAAATCATACGTATATAGTATTATTACAAAAGTACTTTAAAAAATGCAGTTTGAAAAGGGGCCTACATTTCCCATATGTGTGTGTGTGTGGGGGAGATCTCTCTCTCTCTCTCTCTCTCTCTCTCTCTCTCTCTCTCTCTCTCACACACACACACACACACACACACACACACACACACTGACTGACTGACTGACTGACTGACTGACTGAGAGTGCAATCCTAATCTGGAGTTAGGCCAGCACAAATTAAACCAGCAACATTTGGCCGGCACAAGGAACCACTTTATGATGTTTGGACCACTCTTGGAGTCAGAAAGGCCAGCAAACAGACATGCACCATCCTCCCTGACACCAAGAGTAGTCCAAATGCTCTTTACGGCGGCAGCTTGTACCAGCCAAACTTCGTTGGCCTAACTTGTGCCGGCCTAAACTCCAGGTTAGGATTGTGCTCTGAATTAATTCTAAGGACGCTTTGATGTCCATCAAAATCAAGAGGACTTCAGAGAAAATACATTTTGGATGACAACCTTAATGCGAAATATACTGTTATTTCTCTTTCAAACATCTAACAATTGGGGAAAAGTCCACCTCCTCACATGCCAATGCACTTCGACCCTTTCGTGCCCCCTCTGCAATGTGTTTGTTTTTTGGCGCCAGCTGTGAACTTTGCAATGGCACAGCCTGTCATTTCACACGCTGGTGAGGCTTATATTGAGCTGCTGATAACAGATTGTAGGGCAATTGTGTGTTTTCTGGCGTATCTATAATCTCAAGAACAAACAACTTTCTTGGTTGTTAGAGCAGTGGAAGACTGGCTCCAGCAAATCAAATCAATACAGCATAGAGCCCCACGAAGTCATATGGAATGGGGCAGCAGGGCTTGGACCACATAAGGATGGGGGGGGGCGGGTTTACAAGCAAGTCCCAATTTCCATCTGTAAAATGTTGCAAGGTATGCCAGCCCAACTCAACCAAACCCATGATTAGCTTAGCTTGTGGCCCACAACAAGCTCACCTTGCTGGGCCTGCGTCCAGCACCCAGAAACTCCACCTCCCCAAAGGCATCGGTGGGTTTCTCTGTTGTGTGCTGGGCTGACTCCCATTTGCTGACGATGGCTGCTCCAAAGGCATCTTCGGTGGCGACAGAGACATGATTGCTGCGAAGGCTCCCACACTGGCACAAGCAAGGGCCGCTACAGAATGGGGAAGCACAGAGAAGAGATCTCAAGAAAGCTGTAGCCCTAAGCGCACAGCCCTGTGGACAGGAGCTTCTTCCTGTTTCTCAGGGTCCAGGCCAGCGGTGTCATCCTGGCGGCACGGCATGGTACGCCGTTCTGCTAGTTCCGTGGACGGGCCCGGGCCGCGCCGCCTCTCCCGAGGACGGGCGAGCTGCTCCTGGGCCCGCCGGCCCTCCTGCGCGTCCGAATCGCTCTGAAATGGAGCAATTCCAGGCGCAGGGAGGCGTGGCTGGCCTCCGCCATAGGGGCGGAGGGCTGCCAATCATCCGGGCGTTCCGGTTCCTGACGTGCCCGGATGACATCACTGGTCCAGGCTAACTGTTGATGCTTGGGCCATGACCAGCCCTTAGCGCTGGAGAAAATATACGGGTGGAGGACACAAGTCACAGAGGCTCCTGTTTTCTGGTATCCATCTCTGCGGCCCACCACAAGATTTTATCCGGCCCTCAGCAACTTAAAATATTTGTTCACAACCGTGCGGTCAAACGGTTAGCACACGCAGTTATGTCCGCGGTACTCCTTTCCACATGGCCAGAGTGATACTCCTTTCCACATGGCCTGGCTAACCCTCCTTTTTAGTCACCTGGGCCATATGCTTTAAGAACCTCAAGCCATAATTATGCAATGTGGGCCTCGCCCCTGCCGATAAAACAAATCGGGTTTCTTCATGTTGACTTTTCAACAATGCCATAAAACGATTGCAATGAGGAAATAGCATCATTTTTGCACGTGTAAATAAATTATCAGGGACGTGGTGGCGCTGCGGGTTAAACGACTGCTGCTGAGCTTGCTGACCGGAAGGTTAGCAGTTCAAGACCTCGCGATGGAGTGAGCTCCCGTCACTTGTCCCAGCTCCTGCCAACCTAGCAATTCGAAAGCATGTAAAAATGCAAGTAGATAAATAGGTACTACTTTGGTGGGAAGGTAACGGCGTTCTGTGAGCCTTGGCGTATAGTCATGTTGGCCACATGACTACAGAAATTGTCCTTGGACAAACGCTGGCTCTTCGGCTTAGAAACAGAGATGAGAACAGCCTGCTACAGTCAGTCACGACTAGAGCATTCAGTTGTGGGGAAACCTTTAAATAAACGCCATAAACTGGGTTTCCGCAATGGATTGGGGACAGTGTGCCATGTGTTGCTCGCCTCCGCCCTATATAAAACTGATTTTTCTTTTGACCACAAAAATCTGTAAACTATATGATATGGCCATCCTACTTTGGAGTTTGGAGACCCCTGGTTTAGTGCATGTTCTGTAAGGTACTATGTTCCCTGATGCACTAATGTGCATAGGATTGCACTAGTGGTCATGCACATGCATTTGTATCCATTTGCACTAGAAGCAAGATGCACCAGTTTGTCACTTGCAGATTAATGTCTAGTGTATGGGTGGAGGGGAGGGCTGAAACTTTAAGAATACTAATTTTTGTAGACATTTATTTATTTATTTATTTATTTATTTATATCCCGCCTTTCTGCCCCATGGGCATCCAAGGCGGCATACAACATTAAAATACAATAAAATCACAATTTAACAATTAAAAACAATACTTAAAAGCCCTTTCATGGATCACTGCCTTGTCGTGGCGAAGGGGCTTGAGTAGCTCAATGAAGCTGTGAGCTATGCCATGTAGGGCTACCCAAGATGGACAGGTCACAGCAGAGAGTTCTGACTAAACGTGGTCCGCTGGAGAAGGAAGTGGCAACCCACTCCAGTACTCTTGCCAAGAAAACCCCATGGATTACAGAACAAAAAGGCTAAACGATATGACACTGGAAGATGAGACCCTCAGGTCGGAAGGTGTCCATTATGCTACTGGGGAAGAGCAGAACACGAGTACTAGTAGCTCCAGAAAGAGTGAAGTAGCTGGGCCAAAACTGAAAGGAAGCTCAGCTGTGGATGTGTCTGGAAGTGAAAGGAAAGTGCGATGCTGCAAAGAACAATACTACATAGGAACCTGGAACGTCAGATCTATGAATCAAGGCAAGCTAGATGTGGTCAAACGTGAGATGTCAAGGTTGAACATCGACATCCTGGGAGTTAGTGAACTAAAGTGGACAGGAATGGGAGAATTTAATTCAGATGACCATTATATTTGCTACTGTGGGCAGGAATCCCTTAGAAGAAATGGAGTAGCCTTCATCGTGAACAAGAGAGTGAGAACAGCAGTACTGGGGTATAACCTCAAAAATGATAGAATGATTTCCATTCGGATCCAAGGCAAACCTTTCAACATCACAGTAATCCAAGTCTACGCCCCAACCACTGGTGCTGATGAGGAAGAAGTTGACCGCTTCTATGAAGACCTAGAACAGCTTCTAGAATTAACACCCAAAAAAGATGTCCTTCTCATCATAGGGGATTGGAATGCTAAAGTAGGCAGTCAAGAGGTAATAGGAGTAACAGGCAAGTTTGGTCTTGGAGTACAGAATGAAGCAGGGCAAAGACTGATAGAGTTTTGTCAGGAGAACACATTAGTCATAGCAAACACCCTTTTCCAGCAACACAAACGGCGACTGTACACATGGACTTCACCAGATGGTCTACATCGAAATCAGATTGATTACATTCTTTGCAGCCAAAGATGGAGAAGTTCCATACAGGCAGTAAAAACAAGACCTGGAGCTGACTGTGGCTCAGATCATCAGCTTCTTCTTGCCAAATTCAGGCTTAAACTGAAAAAAGTAGGGAAAACCGCTAGGCCCTCCACGTATGACCTAAATCAGATCCCCTGCGAATATACAGTGGAGGTGACAAATAGATTTAGGGGCTTAGATTTGGTAGACAGAGTGCCTGAAGAACTTTGGACGGAGGTCTGTAACATTGTACAGGAGGCAGCAACTAAAACCATCCCAAAGAGGAAGAAATGCAAGAAGGCAAAGTGGCTGTCTGACGAGGCTTTACAAATAGCTGAGGAAAGGAGAGAAGCCAAAAGCAAGGGAGAAAGGGAAAGATATACCCAACTGAATGCAGATTTCCAGAGAACAGCAAGGAGAGATAGGAAGGCCTTTCTAAATGAGCAATGCAAAGAAATAGAGGAAAACAACAGAATGGGGAGGACTAGAGATCTTTTCAAGAAAATTGGAGATGTCAAAGGACAATTTCATGCTAAGGTAGGCACAATAAAGGACAAAAATGGCAAGGACCTAACAGAAGCAGATGAGATTCAGAAGAGGTGGCAAGAATACACAGAGGAACTCTATAAGGCCGATCTCTATAAGGCCGACACAGAGGAAGGCAGGGCTGGATGACTCACAAGCTGGAATCAAGATTGCTGGGAGAAACATCAACAACCTCAGATATGCAGACGATACCACTCTACTGGCAGAAAGTGAGGAAGACCTAAAGAACCTTTTGATGAGGGTGAAAGAGGAAAGTGCCAAAATTGGTTTGAAGCTCAACATTAAAAAGACTAAGATCATGGCAACCACTCCCATCACTTCCTGGCAAATAGGAGGGGAAGAAATGGAAGCAGTGACAGACTTTATTTTCCTGGGCTCCAAGATCACCGCAGATGGTGACTGCAGCCATGAAATTAAAAGACGTTTACTTCTTGGGAAGAAAGCTATGGTGAACCTAGATAGCTTAATCAAAAGCCGAGACATCACCCTGCCAACAAAGGTTCGCATAGTCAAAGCGATGGTTTTCCCAGTAGCCATGTATGGCTGTGAGAGCTGGACCATAAGAAAGGCAGAGCGTCGAAGAATCGATGCTTTTGAATTATGGTGTTGGAGAAGACTCTTGAGAGTCCCCTGGACTGCAAAGAGATCCAATCGGTCAATTCTCCAGGAGGTCAAGCCTGATTGCTCCCTGGAAGGACAAATGCTGAAGCTGAAGCTCCAATACTTTGGCCACCTGATGAGAAGAGAGGACTCTTTAGAAAAGACCCTCATGCTGGGAAAGATTGAAGGCAAAAGGAGAAGGGGGCGACAGAGGATGAGATGGTTAGATAGTGTCACCGAAGCAATGAATATGAAATTGGGCGAACTCAGGAATCTAGTGGAGGACAGGGAGGCCTGGCGTGCTGTGGTCCATGGGGTCGCGAAGAGTCGGACACGACTTAGCGACTGAACAACAACAAAAGCAATATTAAAATAATTAAAATTTAAAATTTAGAATAATTAAAATTTAAAACAACAAGCCCCCATGGGTCATAAAATATAAAAAGAGTGTATAAAAACCAGCCAGCCTGTCAACAATTAAAAGCTTGTTGAAATAAGAAGGTCTTCAGCCCCCACTGAAATATTGCCAAAGAGGGAACAGTTCTCAATTCTAAGGGGAGGGTATTCCAAAGTCAGGGGGCCACCACCGAGAAGGCCCTATTCCTGGCTGCCATCCCCCTCACCTCTTCTGGTGGTGGCACAGTCAAAAGGGCCCCCCCCCCATGACCTAAGAGTATGGGTAGGATTATATGGAAGGAGGCAGTCCCTCAAATACCCTGGACCCGAGCCGTAAAGGGTTTAAAGGTCAAAACTAGCACTTTGAATCGGGCCTGGAAAGGAACCGGCAGCCAGTGTAGTCACTGAAGCAACGGCTCGGCAGAGTCAAACCGATGTGCCCCAGCCACCACCCGAGCAGCCGCGTTCTGTACTAGTTGTAATTTCCGGACCGTCTTCAAAGGCAGCCCCACGTAGAGCGCATTGCAATAATCTAATCTGGATGTCACTAGGGCATGGGTCACTGTGGCCAGGTCCGCGCAGCTCAGGTATGGTCACAGCAAAGGCTCCCCTGGCCACCGCTGCCACCTGGGAATCCAGGCAGAGCTGTGGATCCAGGAGGACCCCCAAACTGCGGGCCTGCTCCTTCAGAGGGAGTGCAACCCCATTCAGAGCAGGGCGACAGTCCGAGCTGTAGATTTCTGAACCAGGAGCACCTCTGTCTTATGTGGATTTAATTTCATCTTGTTCACCCACATCCAGCCCCCAACTGCCTCCGGACAGCGATCCAGGACCTCAACCACCTCCTCAGAATCAGAGGGAAAGGAGAGATAGAGTTGGGTGTCATCAGCATATTGATGGCAACCCGGCCAGCCGACCCAGAAGGACACCATGGTCGATGGTGTCGAAAGCCACCGAGAAGTCCAGCAGGACTAACAGGGACGCACTCCCCCTGTCCATTCCCCGGCGAAGGTCATCCACCAAGGCGACCAAGGCAGTCTCCGTCCCGAACCCCGGCCTGAAGCCAGATTGGAATGGGTCCAGATAATCTGTTTCCTCCAGTACCCTCTGAAGCTGGGACGCCACCACCCACTCAATCACCTTGCCCAGAAATGGGATGTTCGAGACTGGTCGAAAGTTGTTTAAGTTAGTGGGCTCCAGGGGGGGTTTCTTCAGGAGGGGGCAAACCATCGCCTGCTTCAAAGCAGGCGGGAGCACCCCCTCCCTCAGAGATGAGTTTACCACTTATTTAATAGACTATTACTATTCTTAGGGCACAATCCTAACCTGGAGTTAGGCCGGCACAGTTAGGTCAGCAAAGTTTGACTGACACAAGGGCTACCTTAAAGCACGTTTGGACCACTCTCGAAGTCAGGGGCGATGGCGCACATCTGTGTGCTGGCCTCTCTGACTCTGAGAGTGGTCCAAACATTATGGTGGCCCTGGTGCTGGCCTAACTGTGCCGGTCTAACTCCAGGTTAGAATTGCACCCTCATGTTTCACCCACACTCTGTAAGTTAAATCTGCAGGTGACAAGCTGGTGCATCTTGTTTCTAGTGCAAATGGATACAAATGCATGTGCATGAACACTACTGCAATCCTATGCACAGTTATCTGAGAGTGAGATTGAAAGCAGTGGGACTTCTCTGGTGTGATGGACAGCTATTCTAGCCAACGGGACTGCGCATTCCGCAAAGTGCAGAACCAATTAGCTCCTGTTCCCTGTTTTAACTTTAGCACAGTCTCCTGGAGTGCTCAACTTTTGGGAACAGATCCCCCACGTTCTGAGAGGTATTGCTGTACTGAGTAAGAACAGATCCAATCGGAGATTAAAATTCTTAAGTTTACGAGAAAAAAGAAACTGCTAGAGGCTGTTGAGCAACATATCCAGCTTCAGAAGCCAAGGCAGGACTGGAAGAACAGGGGATAATGCAGGCAGAGAAGAGCTTTCAGCAATTATTAATCAAAGGATGAGACGTGTGCAGCTCAGGGGCTTATCCTCTGTGGGAGTACAAAAGGGTTACATATATTCACAAGTGTCATTGGTTTCATTTGCAACATAACATAACAACATACAGAAGAGCACCACTGGAGCAGGCCAAGCACTCATCTAGTCCAGCTTCCTGTATTAGTTAAAGCCGGTGTGGGTTTGTGAAACGCCAACAGAGCCTCTTCTCATAGTGGTGGTTTGTCACAAGAAATGAGGAACCAAGAGGGAGGCCAAAAGAACAGCCCTTGCTCCTTTAAAAAGTCTTGGTCTAGTGGGGAAATAAGGGATAGCCGGGTTCCATTCCTACGGTTTGATTACTATATAAGAATGGGTTTTGTGAGTCAGTTGTGTGTCCTTTGCTGCTGGCTGTAAGCAACTTTCTCTCCTTGTGGAAAGAGCCTGGTCTGGGAGAAAGTCAGGTCTGAGGGCAAAATCCTAAAGTGGAGTTAGGCCGGCACAGTTTGGCCAACAAAAGGAACACTGTAAAGTATATTTGGACCACTCTCGGTGTCAGAGAGGCCAGCACACAGATCTGTGCTATCCTCCGGGAATGGTCCAAATGCGCTTTACAGTGGTCCTTGTGCTGTCCAAACTTTGCTGGTCTAACTGTGTCGGCCTAACTCCAGGCTAGGATTGCACTCAGTTTTTTTATTATTATTGTGGATTAAATTTTTCCTTATCAAACTCACCTTACTGAGCAAAGCTCTTTAGTTTGTATGAGCTTATTGGATTAATAAATTTTTACTTTGCTCAGAAAACTGTTGTGTAGTCTCTGGCTTGGGGAAGAGTGCTCAGAATTGGGCAGGCCGGCTCAAAGTTGACCATGCAAATCTCACACACATACCCCCAACAAAACACAAGGAGCTTCTTGGCATCTACAGGGACTGGGTTCAATGCAGGCAGAGAGGGAACCACCCCTTGCTAGATGTGCTCCATCTCCCTGGCATGTGCCATTCTGGCTTTCGCTTCCCTAGGGCTTGCCACTTTTCCTTCTTCTCCTTTTCAGCTGCTAGGTACTTCTGTTCCTCCTCCATGTCCTTTTGTTCACATTCTTTTGTTAACATTCATTGTTCAGATTCATTCTCTCTCATTTCTAGACAGAATTTCATTTGTTCCACAGTCACCAGCCCCTCCCCACCATTATTGGAGTCCAACCACAGTAGAGGGAGTCCTGGGGAACAACAAGCCCCACCCACCTGGAAATTCTCTGTGAACATGGCTGTGAACACCCTAACACTCATCTCTGAGCTCTGAACATCTTAACATTGGCTTTCTCCTTTGCGAGAGCACACACAGGGTACTATACTTATCCCTGTATCTAATCCAGCTATCCTGCCATTCCCAAGAGGCAGAAAATAAAATACTGCTTGCTTTTAACTCCAGCCATTTATGTGCCAATTTCCACACATTTTTTGTTTGCGTAATTAATTGATTGATTGATTGATTGATAGTTCTTTGTTGGTTTAATTAATCAATTAAATCAATCAATCAATTAATTAATTAAAATATTTTACCCCATCTTTCCACTGCCAGGGCAGATGTTCAAGGCAGCTCACAATTATCAGCTAAAATATACAGTATGTAAAAGCAGTCAAACACATAATAAAATAAGCAATAAAATAAAATATCAATGAAATCAGGGTAGAATAAAAAAAACACCATTGGAGAAGGGCACACTATTTACTGTGTGCCCATAGGGCGATAGCAGCACATATGGCTATAATCTTTGAATGGCTCAAGCAGCCCCTGCAGGATGCTGAGGCATCACAAAAGCCCCATCCTCATCACAAAAGCATCCTACAGGGCCTGCTAAGGCATCACAAAAGCCTCTGAAGTGATAGGAAGATCCATAATAGATGGGAAATAGGCAAAAAAAATCAAAGGAAAATTGAGGATTTTCACCACAGGGAGTACTGGAGCATGAGAATCTAAGCAGAGATGCTGGAAAATGGCAAATCAATTAATTAGGATATATTAAGGGAGACTGAGGCACAATCCTAACCTACTTTCCCTCACCAGGACAAGGGCAATGCAGCTCCAGGGTAAGAGAACAAACATTCCCTTACTTAAGGAGGCGTCCTTGACAACTACTCCACTGCAGGATGCAGCACATGCCCCGTTGGCACAGCTATGCCAGTGCTGGACAGTTGGTTAGGATTGTGCCCTGATAGCAACACTAGCAAGGAACAAGGCGGCAAGGAACAAGGAGGCTGCAATAGGATGTGAACCCCCAGAACTGGCAGAGAGGGTCCCACATCCTCGCCTGTATGTGGATCTCGAGAAAAGGAGGTAAAAAGCGGGCATCACTCACCCCGCTTCACTGGGCTGCTCAATAAAAGTTGTGCAGATTTTCTTCTTGAAGAGTTTGGGGATCCATGCCTGGGGAGAAATCAGGAGTTAGGGGACACTCTGGAGGAAACCGTCCCCCTCTCCAGCCCAGGCCTTTGATCCACACTTGGAATCCTCACAAAACCATCCTGCTCTGAGGATCCAGTCAGTACCTGGTCCTTCTGGTTGGAATTGGCCATGGAGGCACGCAGCAATTGGACACGGCCAGTGCCGGGAGGGACTTGTTGTCTCCAGGCACTTTCCCCCAGTGTCTCACCTAGAGACGGGACTGACTGAGTGAGTCAATCATGCGAGAGAGGAGAGGAGAGGCGAGCTGGCTGGCTTCAAGGTCCAGCCCCCTGACATCAGCACCACACCCAGCTCAGGAACTTGCTTGGCTGGATAAACACCTCTGCAAGGAGTTCACCTGGCGTCAGATTTGGATCACAGCCTCTCCTGGCACCCTCGGAGGCTTTCTAGTGCCTGAGGCCAGTGCCAAATGCTTACCTAGAGATTCCCCAGCTCCTGCTATTCCAACTTCCTGGACATGGAAGGGAGGGGCAGAGTAGAAGAGCGAGGAAAGGGATCCTTCTTCCTTTTCCAGTCCCGGGATTTAGAGGAGGAGGAGCTGTCTGTGGATGAAAGTGGGCGCTCCTACCCACTTTCAAACATAGGGTCAAATTAGAAACAACGTCTAGCAGAGACAGATATGAGAAAACAGGAATCTCTGTGACTTGTGTTCTCCACCCATATATTTTCTCCAGCGCTAGGGGGTGGTTGTTGCCCAAAGATCAACAGGTGACCTGGACACAGAGAAATGGGAAATGGAATGAAACTGCTGTCCACAGGGCTATGCGCTTAGGGCTACAGCTTAGGGGAATGGTTCCCACTTTTTTGCCAGGTGAATCCCTTGACCTACAAGGCCATCAGCTGCGGTTCCTCATTAGGATTACAAATCCTATACATTGTAAAGGGCAGTGTTTGCAAGGATACCACTGCTCCCCTGGGAGCTATGGCTCACAGTTCAGGAACCAATGGCTTAGGGCTACCGCTTTCTTGAGATCTCTGTGCTTCCCCATTCTGTAGTGGCCCTTGCTTGTGCCAATGTGAGAGCCCTCATAGTCCCCTGAAACGACTGTCTCAGTTGGCCTCAGGATGGGCTGGCCCTGATGTACTGTATCTACTGTATGTGCATTTGTGTGTGCATGTGAACGTGTGCATGTGAATATAGGGGTGCCCACCATGAGTTCCACAAATCCTCGCTTTCAGTTTTAGCCAAATCTCCTCCCAAAGCCTTCTAAAAACAATAGCTAAGGGATAGTTCAAAAAAGTAAAGGAGCATGTATCCTTTGCTCCCACCCACCCCTTAATTCAAACACTGCTCCATGGAAGAGTTTCCACATGTCAGTTTAATGTGTCTTTGTCACCCCTCAGAATTATTAGGGTTCTCTTTTGTCAGAGATGTTTAAAAGATGGTACAATTCAGACTGGGGTGGCTCACCCTACAATAAATCAGGAATTACTGCAGTGCAAAATCTTGAGGGCAAAACCAGGGACTACGACTGCTCATACGGGCACATGGGCAGTTCATGATTGGGCTGTTACTCTCAGATAAGTCTGCGCTAATAGGATTGCAGCCTCAGTCGACTCACGTTCTGTCAGACACAATTTCTTGGTATACAAAATGGGCTGATGGTAAACATCCTTGCAGGGTTAGCATCAGGGCGAATGCAGTAAAGAGCTCCCTGTACAGTACTGTTCCTCATCCTGAGTGCCAGGGATATATTGGATTGTAAAGCCAAATCTCTCATTATATTCCTTCTTGAGGAATACTGCATGAAAATCTCCAGTGATGTGGAGATATGGCTTTTTTTGCCATGGTAATGTGCTGTATTTGTGATATAGTTTGTTCCATTCAGTTCATATATTCAGCTGTGAATCAAGTGATGAGAAACCAAGTGATAAATATGCATGTGAGTGCAAGCCTAACCTGGAGGTAGGCAGGCACAGTTAGGCCAGCAAAGTTTGGCCAACACAAGGGACACCTTGGACACAAGGGACATACTTGTAAAGTGTGTTTGGACCATTCTCAGAGTCAGAGAGGCCAGCACACAGACATGCGCAGTCCTCCCTGACTCCGAGAGTGGTCCAAGCACTCTTAACGGTGGCCCTTGTGCTGGCCAAACTTTACTGATCTAACTGTGCCGGCCTAACTCCAGGTTAGGATTGCGCTCTGTGTGAAATAGTGTCTGCAGCTTAGAGATCAGATGTAGGCTAGATGTGCATTCATAATTCATTTGATGGCTCATTTTCCCTATCTTCCAACCAACGGCCTCTCCTGTAATTTGCTATATCTGGCTAGGGGGAGTTGTGTTGTTAATAAATAGGGAACGGAAATAAATAGATGAACCTGTGCCAGGTTGCCAGGTATTTTTTGGGGGGGGCAGGATTAAATCTTCTATTGGGCCCTCTCTGGTGCCCCCTGCCCTCAATGTCACATTGGGCACTACCACTGCCACTGATACTGATTCAAGAGTCACCTCAGCCAGGTAGACCAGTGTTTCTCAGACTGTGGGTCAGGACATAAGAACATAAGAACATAAGAAGAGCCATGCTGGATCAGGCCAAGGGCCCATCTAGTCCAGCTTGCTGAATCTCACAGCGGCCCACCCCAGGTGCCCCAGGGAGGCAGGAGACAACAAGATGCTTGCATCCTGTTGCCACTCCCTTACACCCGGTACCTGTAGCCCACCACCTTTGTAAGGAGGTTGCACAATCCATCATTGCCTATAGCCCACAATGGATCTTTCCTCCAGAAATTGGTCTAATCCTCTCTTAAAGACATCAAGACCAGATGCCATCACCACCTCCTGTGGCAAGGAGTTCCACAGATTAACTACCCGCTGGGTAAAAAAGTACTTCCTTTTATCTGTTTTAACTCTCCCAACCCTCAGTTTTAGCGGATGCCCCCTGGTTCTGGTGTTGTGAGAGAGGGAAAAGAACATCCCTCTATCAACTCTATCCCTTCCATGCATAATTTTGTATGTCTCAATCATGTCCCCCCTCAGGCGCCTTTTTTCTAGACTGAAGAGCCCCAAACGCTGCAGTCTTTCTTCATAAGGGAGGTGCCCCAGCCCCGTAATCATTTTTGTCGCTCTCTTCTGCACCTTTTCCAACTCCACTATGTCCTTTTTGAGATGCGGCGACCAGAACTGCACACAATATTCCAGGTGCGGCCTTACCATTGCTTTGTACAATGGCATGATAATATTGGCTGTTTTATTCTCAACCCCTTTTTTAATTACCCCGAGCATGGAATTGGCTTTCTTAATTGCTGCCGCACACTGGGTTGATACCTTCATTGAATTGTCCACCAGCACCCCAAGATCTCTCTCCTGAGCTGTCACAGACAGCTCAGAACCCATTAGCCTATAGGTGAAGTTTTGGTTTTTGGCCCCAATGTGCATCACTTTACATTTGTTTACGTTGAAACGCATCTGCCATTTGGCTGCCCATTCCCCCAACTTGGAGAGATCCTTCTGGAGCTCTTCACAATCCTCTCTGGTTTTCACCACCCGGAAAAGTTTTGTGTCATCTGCAAACTTGGCCACCTCGCTGCTTATCCCTGTCTCTAAGTCATTTATGAATAAGTTGAAAAGCACGGGCCCCAAGACAGATCCCTGGGGCACTCCACTTTTCACCTCTCTCACCCACTTGGCGGGTCACAATCTGATATCAGGTCAGTCGTGGAAAGCTGGGAGCAACAATCTTAGAAGACTTGCTATATTCCTTTTATGAGTGTTAATAGTTTTAATTTTCAAGTGAGGGTTTTTTAAATTTTGTTTTTAGTTCTATGCTTCCACATCATATTTTCCCCTAATCTTGCTTTCTGTCAGGGATGTTTCATGGTTGTTTGATTGCTGCCGTCCAAGAATGCCAGTTTGCATTCCAGGAGTGTCATTTAATTATGTCACAATCACAACAATTCCTGCTTGATGACATCACTTCCGGCTGTGACATCACTTCTGGTGGGTCTAAAAAGTGGGTCCCTGTGCAAAAATTTTGAGAACCACTGAAGTGGACCCTATTATTGGTTTCAACCCTCAGCGATTGCCCAACCCTAATAGCAATCCAGGGTCAGCTTTGGGAAGTTCTTTCTTTTGAAGATGTTGTGGTTCTTCTGAGGAACCTCAAAGGCTTGTGGAAGAGATCTGGGGCAGATAACACTGTTATCTGAAGCAGGCTGGTAAAAGCTTAAAAGAAGCTCACTTGTAACTCAGAGCACCAGGAAACAAGTGGGTGTTCCCATGGTGGTTTTGGGGAGCAGCGGGGCTTACTTGGAAGATGTGGTATTGATTTGTTTCCATAATGCCATCAATGTGCAGGGCGTTTAAAAAACAACAACCCCTAAACAAAAGCCTGTCTCTACCCTGAGGGGCTTATAATTTCGACATTGGCGCAAGGAAATCAGCAGAGGTGGGGAAATTGCAATTGCATGTGTAATTGTTTCCATGACATGTTGTTGTTCAGTCGCTAAGTCATGTCTGACTCTTCGCGACCCCATAGACCACAGCATGCCAGGCCTCCCTGTCCTCCACTAGCTTCCGGAGTTCACCCAATTTCATGTTCATAGCTTCGGTGACACTATCTAACCATCTCATCCTCTGCCGCCCCCTTCTCCTTTTGCCTTCAGTCTTTCCCAGCATGAGGGTCTTTTCTAAAGAGTCCTCTCTTCTCAGGAGGTGGCCAAAGTATCTGAGCTTCAGCTTCAGGATTTGTCCTTCCAGGGAGCAATCAGGCTTGACTTCCTGTAGGATTGACCAATTGGATCTCCTTGCAGTCCAGGGGACTCTCAAGAGTCTTCTCCAACACCATGTCATGTACTTAGCTTAATTACAGAAGAGATGACTGTGGAACCTAAAGCTTTGTGGGAAAGGGTGGATTTTAAGGAGGTCTTTGAAGGAAGGAAGCAGGGAACCATCCCGCAGGTGGTCTGGGAGGCAGTTCTTTTTTTCTTTTTTTTAATAAGGTTTTATTCAAGTTTATATCTACAGTTTAGGGTTAGGAATAGTACAGTACATAGGTAAAGGGAACAAAGGGTAATACATTAGGAGTCAATCGGTTAACAGCAATTTCATTTTCCACGTACCACATCTGGTTTTCATATCTTTAAAAAATCAGGTATATAAATCATTCTTCTAATCATTTAATCTTTAAACTAATCAATCCTTTTAACATTGCTACCAATTATTCTAACCAAGCATAAGGTAATTTTCCCTATATTTTTAATTCTCTCTACTTACATTTCAAACTCTTTCAATTAAAGTATCCATCTCAGCTATTTCATATATTTTCTAAATTAATATTTCCACTACCCTTACAAAATTCTATTAGTTATCCATCTAAGCAATAGCAAAATATTTTCCATATATTTTTGATTCTATTTACTTCATCATATTTGCTTGTATCCAGCGGCGGCATTCAGCCGGTACACTGGGCGGGACTTACCTTTGACCAGCAGTCCGCCCGTTGCGTAACGGCGCGTTACGCCTCTTTCCCGCCCGCCCTGGCGGGTGGGCAAGCGGTGGAACGCGCCGTTACGCAACGGGCAGACTGCCGGTCAAAGGTAGGTCCTGCCCAACGTACCGGCTGAATGCTGCCGCTGCTTGTATCATAACATTTCTTCTTAACTATAACTATTTAATATACTATTTAAGAGAAACAATTCCAGCTCCAGTCCGGGAGGCAGTTCTAAGCCCAAGCAGCAGCAAGAGAGGATGGAGGGAGGCCTTGGGGCGAGCAGGAGGTCTCCCAAACAGTTGGGGTTGGTGTACCTGGAAAAGCAGATACAATGGGCTGGTGTGGCAGGGCATGAGGGCTGATGGGTAAGGAGGGATGAATCCATGAAGATAGACAAGTAGTGTGTGATGGACCAAGGAGCACACAGAGAACCAATGCATAGGTTTAAAGAGGAGCATGAATGAATTAGCAGCAGAGTGATTACCAGAGGGGCCAGTCACCAGATCCATTGGTTTCTTCATGAAGAGTCTCTTGTCAGACTACTCACTCTGCTGCTCAGAGATCAAGTCCATTTGAAGTAGGGCTGGCACACAGGTACAAATCCCCGAGTCTGATCTACACAGGGTGACCAGATGTGCTCTTTTCCTATGACATGTCCTACATTTCAAACATCTGTCCTGGGTCAATTTCAGCATGTCCTACATTTCAAGACAGATGGGGGTGCCAGTGTCACTTGAAACATTAGATAGGATTTGGCCCTGAATGAATAAAACTATAACGTACGTGTGCAGCATTTAAAAACAAAATATTTGGCACAAGAGGGGTGTTTGTGTGTGCACGCATGCAAATTGTCAGGCAGAGCCAAGACTTCCTGCTGCCTGAGGAAGTGACTGAAATGCCAACTCCCCTAGCATGTCACCTTACTGTGCCAAGTGTTGCCCAATGGCAGACAAACCACCTCCTCTACTGCTTCTCCTCCTGCTCCCTGAATTTGACAAGGAAGAGAACAGTAGGGAAATGTGGAGGAAAGATGAGCATGGTGGGCTAGCATCAGAGACACTCTAGGCTGCCACTCTCCTCCTCCCCCCCCACACTTCCTCTTCAGTTCTGTCCCTCTCTTCGTTTTTGAATCCAGGACAGCTCAGGCATGGCAAATGCAGATGAGTTTTGTCACCAGCAATGTGCTGCCTGAGACAACCATCTCAGTTGGCCACCTACGCAAGCTGACCCTGCTGCCAAGTTGAAAACATCGCACTTTCCAATAAGGTTGGATGCAAAAAAATTTGCAAGGATGCAGCTCTTGGGCCAGGGCTCTCCACTCTGACAGGGAACAGAATCCCCATCATCCTAACAAAAATAACTCCTTCTGCTAATGAAGGGGGAGGCTCA
>JAJKFI010000122.1:1470801-1476675 GCA_029204185.1 Lerista edwardsae
TATCGTCTTATATTTAGCAGGGGGAGAGCAACTGTCCTTCAGCAGGGCGTCTTTAACCAGTTTCTGTTGCTGGTGTCTCTCCTGCATCTCCTTTTAGACTACGAGCCCTTGAGGGACAGGGCTGTAAAATAAATTTACTGATTTATTTTGCTATGCAAACCACTCTGTGAACTACAGTTCTTTATATGCAACGTATCTGCGAGGGGCAGAATTACTACTTAACTGCGCCTCTGTCCTCATAATCCACTCTGCAGAGACCTTCCGAAGGCAGCAGGGACCTTCAGAACGGCACCTGTGACCAGCACTGACCCCTTTAGAATGACTGACAGAAGCATCCACCAACCATGTTTAAGGGTTCCATGCTGGTCGCAGGTGCTGTTCTAAAGCTCCCTGCAGCCTCTGGAAGGTGTCTGCAGCATTCAGAGATCTTTTGGCACTTCCTGCTGCACTCTGCTGGCTTCCTGAGGGTCTCTGCTGGTTTCTTCTGATGGCAGATAAGGTACCTCTTGCACCTAACCCCATTGACTCCATAGGATCAATGGTTTGTTATCTGCAAGGATTTCCAGGAACCTAACCTTAGTGGATAGTGAAGATTGACTGCATTTTTTGTTGAAAAGCACATAAACATTCTCAGAGATTTACTGCCCTGCTTGGCCTGATTCCACTGGCAGTGGAGGGGGCTGAGGGGTCAGTGGTCAGAATGTGCCACATACCTCAGGGGGTTTCTTGAACAGTTCAGAGAGGCACTTCCAGGCTGTCGTCAAATTGGAAGTGCCTCTCTATAGCATCTGGGAGGCCTTCTGAGGTGTGGAAAAGTACCACTACTTTTGGTATGGTTGCTGGTACTCCCCCCCCCCCGGGCAGATTTAATTATCTGCTGAATTCTGTATCCATGGAGGGTCTGAACAGCAGCACTGTAAATTGTTGTCAACAGCCATTCTGTTTTACCAGGGAATGCTGGGAATTATAGTTCTGTGCTAGATGGGACAATGCTAAGCAGCTCTGCGAAAGAATTATTGGCACCCTCACCAAACTAGAATTCCCAGTATTCATGATAACAATATAAAGGCAACATACATTTGGGATGGCCTTGGCCAAGTGCTGGCACTCCCTCCTCTCCGTGTGCCATAAACTTGCTTTACATCTCATTTACTAAACCCAGCGCCAGTGGTACACAAGCACTGCTGGTGCTGAAGGCTCTTAATGATTCCCCATTTGCAATGATTTCTGTTGTCACACTTCACACTAGGGTCGCCAGCCTTTTTACTCGGCTTGCTCCCATGACAGCTGGGCTGCAGCTACAAACACACAAGCAGAGCCAACGAAAGCATTGGCAACCCTACTTCATTCCGCTGCAGGAAGGTTTGCAGTATTCCAGCGGTAGTTTGGTATTCAATTCAGCTTAGCTGCTGTCAATGGTCTAGCAGTAGACCGTTGTTAATGGGACAGTGCCAATGCTTCTGGGATTCTCCCAGAGAAAGAGTTGGCATCTCTCTTTATGAATGCCACCATCTTTGGACCCCCTACAGGGGTTCTTTCAGAGACAGGAGAAGCAATAATTTAGTGGTGAAGCAGAGGACCCAGGGTGGTGGTGGTGAGAAGATAAGTTGGGGGGAACCATACACAGGGCTATGGTGGCACTGGTTGCTAACCGTTTCACTGTCATGAGTTCTGTGCTTTTAATAACTATAAGAGACAAAGAAATGCAGCACTTAAAACACTTAAAACACTGCAAGATACAGTGAAGGGAGGAAAGCTGCCATGCTTTTTACCTTTGCTGCACAGCTGTTAACAGTGCAGGAATTCTGTCAGAAAAGAAGCTGGCAGCCCTGCTTGGGCTGCCATCCTTTATATGCTTTCCTATTTATTATTATTATTATTATTATTATTATTATTATTATTATTATTATTATGCCTCTCTCCTCCTAAGAGGACCTGAGGCGGCTTACAGCAAATACAAAAATAAATTACAATTACTTAATTAAAACATTCTAAAAAGATTACAAAATACAATAAAATACAATAAAAATATAATAAAACACAAAAATACCAGGGCATCCTTGAACTCCATATAAAAAGGCCCTTTTATCTAAAAAAAATGGCCAGAACTCAGAAGGCTTGTCTAAAAAGAAATGTTTTCAGGCCCTGACAAAATGTATCTAAGGAAGGAGAAGTTCTTAAGTCAAGGAGGAGGGAATTCCAGAGGGCAGGTGCCAGTACTGAGAAGGCCCTGTTTCTTGCTGCTGGATGCATTGGGATTGAGGGGGATTCACTTCTGAGTAAACATGCATAGGAGGACTGTATAGTGAGGAGCGGTTGGAAGAAGGGGTGTAGAATTGCCAGATCACAGCCTGTAGATAGTGCCTGCCCCTTTAAGGAGGGGCTATAGGCCTTCCTGCCTTCCCACCCCAGTTTCCTCTACTGGCATGTGTATCCACCCGAGAGTATAGATAACTAGAGGCGGCATGCTTTAAGAATCAATAGGGAACCAAATGAGGCCAGGGGCGGGCTTAGCAGCCATGTTCATTTACTCAAAACAATGCTGATTCCAAGCATTTCAGATTGGTTTTCGCGTACTGTTTAGGCATGAATAGTTTACTCCTGAAATAAAAACTTACGAAAATAACAACGTGTGATCGTGTAGAAACATCATTGGTAACCTTATTATGATTCAATATGCAATTCCAAGGTTTAATTCTGCGTAATTATATTACTGAGCACACCAGACGAAATGCTGTCTATTTTAACTCACAGTGCACTATTTTGACAGACTATTTAAATCTACACAAGCAGAAATAAAGTGTGAACGGAAAGGAAAGAAAGGGGAGGGTGGGCAAAAATTATTGAGCCGATGTAATGAGAATACATGAATCTTTCCGTGGAAATTAAATCCCATTTTTCGTTCAGCGATTCGCACACCCGTATGCAGAACACGCAGGCATGCTTAAAGAGGTTGAAATCAACTTTTACAAACGTGCAGGGAGATTTTTATTCGTGAATTTGCGGCAATCGACCTCCTTGGCGGGAAAGATATGAGTCAGCCATATTTGTATACCCACGGCTTCAAGAAAACGACATTATGCCGCCTCTAGCTATCTTTACTCTATGGTATCCACCTTCCTTTTTGATCAGCTGTCCAAGCAGGGAAGAAAGGTGGGCGACAGGACGGGTGGATGCATGAGGTAGCAGCTACATCTTCTGCAGGAATAGATGCCAGATTGCACCCTGGAAATTCCTCTTGTCCCTTTAATTTGGTTGTTACAGCAGGGCTGTGCGGGGAGAGCAGTGGCTCCCCCAACCTGTTCCCCACTAGACTATTCCTATCCTGACTCTTTGCCTACTGAGGGGCACACTTGAAGTCTTACTTGCTCAGTAAGCAGAGGACAAAATGAAGGGGGCAGAAATGAACAGCGACAGCCAGGGCCGGTCTTAAGCCAATGTGGCCTATGTTGTCACATTGGGCCCCATGCTCTGGGAGGGGGCGCACTGGTGCAGCAAGCAGATAGCTTACTGCTGCAGCCAGGATCTCTGTGGGCTGGAAGCCAGTGGGGTGAGTGGAGTGGAGTGAGTGGGGTGTTTTTCCCACTCATCCCTGGGTCCAAAAGGCCTGAAATGGACCTCCCAAAAGCAGGCAGTGAAGTCATCAGGTCATTGCCAACTATTTCCAGATGCCGCACTTTGTGTATGGTGAGTAGGGGGCCCCCTATGGTGGTGGGGAGCATGGGAATGTCGCACATTGGGCCCCGCTGCTCGTGGGGCCAGCCCTGATGCCAGCTGCCTTCAGTCTTGATTCAGCAGTCAATGGAAACGTACAGAGGAATTTCTGGATTGTGATAAAATAATTGGGGATTTTTAAAGGGACAGACGGGCTCTCTGGGTTATCTGGCATCCAACATGGTTTACACTCACGCTTTTGGGAACATGGTGGTGGTGGGTTTGCTGGGGTGGGAGAAGAACTATGTATTGTTGAGACACCAGCTTGCGTCTGTGTTGTGTAGGGTGCCTCTGTTTGGGCTGCCAGGCAAACATGCCGGCCAGACCGATGCGCTCAAGTGTGGGGGAGAAACCGTCTCTCTCTCACAGCCCGCCCCCACATAACCTGTCTTTTCATGTTCTTCTCCATGCTAGCATTGTGATGAGTGCGATAAGTGTCCCTGCAAAGAAGGAGACCGCAGCGAACATTGCGCAAGCTGTCAGGTTGGTGTTTCAAGCTCTCCCCACAACACTTGTTCCCTTTGCCTGCCACTCTGCTCCTAAAACCCTATTACAGCAGTGCCCTGTCAGTCACACTCTCCCCCTTACATTCTTCTTCTTGCAGTACTGCCACTACTGTTACGTTTGCCCTGTGTGTGAGACGGCCTGTACGCCAGGTGAGTTGGTTCTCCCTTTTTGGTACAGAGGATAGTGTTAGGCTTGGACTGAGGGTGGATGGGAGCTCAGAGGAAAGCCATTGTGGTGTAGAGGTTAGAATCTCAGGGCGCAATCCTAACCTAGATTTAGGCTGGCACAGTTAGGCCAGCAAAGTTTGGCCAGCACAAGGAACACCGTAAAATACGTTTGGACCACTCTCAGAGTCAGAGAGGCCAGCACACAGATGCGCGCCATCCCCCCTGACTCCGAGAGTGGCCCAAATGCACTTTATGGTGTCCCTGTGCCAGCCAAACTTTGCTGGCCTAACTGTGCCAGCCTAAATCCAGGTTAAGATTGCGCCCTCAGTCTATCCTGCCTCACAGAGTTGTTGTGAGGATAAAATGGGGGGGGGCAGAGGGAGAAAATCATTATTCTGCATGGGCAACATTAAAACATTCAAAAATAAATGAAAATAATACCATAGAAACAATGACTGTTTGGTTTGTTCTCTTTCATCTTTTGCAGGAAGCATTGTAGACGAATTATCAGGAGCTTTATTCCAGTAAGTGACATCACCTCATGCTACCTTCTTTAATCTTGAGGAGAACTTGAACCGCAAATCCTTTCCACTGAATTTTGAGGTTGCCTTCCCTGCTGTTGAAGGGAGGACAGCCAAGAGCCAACAGAAATTGCGCACCTAAAATGTTGGAGACACAGCACAATCCTATGCACATTTGCTCAGAAGTCCTGCTCTTTTCAGTAGGGCTTACTTCTTAGTAAGGGAGCAATCTTAACTTGGAGTTAGGCCTGCACAAGTTCCTTGTGCTGTCCCAGGAGTGTCACAAACATGCCATAAAGCACATTTGCAAAAAGCACGTTTAAGTCAGGGAGGAGGCGACACATGGACATGCGCCATCCTCCCTGACTTTGGTCCAAATGTGCTTTATGGTGTGTTTGTGACACTTCTGGACCAGCACAAAGGACTTGTGCTGGCCTAACTCCAGGTTAGGATTGTGCCCTGAGTGTGCTTAGGTTTGCAGCCTCAATTCAAATCTTGTCTCAGAAATAGACCAGCTAGATAATGTTGGATTAAACTAGTCTCTCCTACCCTTACTTTACACAGTCTGTGAAATGAAAATAATATCTCTCAAGATATGCAGATTTGAGTCTCCCTGAGTCTCCCTGGATGGAAGACCACCTGACATGTACACTACTTGGAGCCCCTTGAAGGAAGGACAAATGTAACAATAAATAGAGAAAATAACATAATAATGTCCAGATGGAGAACAGTAGGGCTTACATTAAATTGTCCCTCTTTACCCCAGCACAGTGTCTTTCTTGTGGCTGTTGCTGGTGGTGTTCTCCATTCTTCTAGATTGTGAGCCCTTTTGGGACAGGGAGCCATTTAACTTTAATGTTATTATTTGCCTGTAAACCGCTTTGTGAACTTCATGTTGAAAAGCGGTATATAAATACTATTGATTGATTGATTGATTGATTGATTGATTGATTGATTGATTGATT
>JAJKFI010000122.1:1476685-1487186 GCA_029204185.1 Lerista edwardsae
ATTGATTGATTGATTGATTGATTGATTGATTGATTGATTGATTGATTGATTGATTGATTGAGGAGGCCAGGTTCTAATCAGCCACACACTTCCAGGGTAAGCATGGGTCAGTCACTGTCTCTCAACCTAACCTACCTCACAAGGTTGTTGTGAAGATAATCATTTATGCTGCCCTGAGCTCTTTGGAGGAAATACTAGGATGGAAAATGTAATAAATATAGAAAGAATAAGCAAATGCTGGAGCTAGTATATTGGTCAGCACATTAGATTGGGACTGGGACTCAAATTCCCACTCAGCCATGAAGCTCATTTGGGGACCTTGAACTGCTATCCTGAACCCAATAGCATCCCTAGACGGGAGGCGGGTGCTTAGTTTTGCAAGGTGCCTTGCTAGGTGTATAAACCGCTCCTCTCCCTTACTATAGTAGCCAGTCCTCATGGGGAAAGTAATGCCTCCGTGTTGCTTACTGGCTACGTAGGTGAGGAAGAGGAGCAGTTTACACGGCAAGGTAAGGTGCCTTGCAAGACTTAGCACACAGACACACCCCGGGACGATACTGCCTGAGCCCCATGGAGAAAGTGCCGAGTAGCCATGTGGGTCACAAGTAAGCCAACTATACTCAGGATAGAAGGAGAGCAGGCATTTAACTCTTCCTTTTCTATCTTTCTCTTTCAGGACATTTGCCACTATTTTTGAGCAGCGGCAGCATTGAAGCGCCCCCTGGTGGAGATGCCAAAATATGGAGGGAATGGGGAACTTGTGAGCCTTGGCCTTTAGGACCAAGCTATGTATGAGAGGCAATTCCAGAATTCTCCTAGTGTGATTTTGTTTCCCTTTTCTTTGTCCACTCCTCAGCTGGTCACATCCCCAGCTGCTTTTCTCCCTGCGCGAGAAAAGATATGAAGTCCATGCATCTTTTCACCCATAGCTGAGGATGCAGTTTTGGGAGAAAGAGAAATCAGTGTTGAGTGGACAAGCGACGGGAAGGGAAAAGTACCCTGCCAAGCTACCTTCATCAGTCCTGATTTCAGTGTCCTACATCTACATATTGCTTTAAAAAAAAAAAAAAGGGCAAGAAGAATCCCGGAGCTGCGTATTACATATAGCTTGACCCTGATTGTTGGCAAGGATGCCATCCACGCAGGCCATGGCCTGTTGGGCAAAGGAAGGAGATGCATACTTTGCTGAGTTAATCCACATCGGGGCAAGGAATAATTCCTGCCTCTGTGCTCCTTGTTTCTGCAAACTTTGAACTGTTTAAAGCAAGGGTTCTTAACCTTTTTACAATTACAGACACCCCGCAATGGATTGCCCAATTACCCCCTTTGGCAGACAGTCAAAATCATTATCACCATCAGTCCATTTAGGTACTAATATGACTTCCAAAGATGGCAAGAATTTGGTCTTACTTGACATATGGATAGCTAGGAACAATCCATTTTGATAATGGTGATAATCCTCTAACACCAATTTTTTGAAATGGTTTAGCAATCAAGTCCCATACTCCCCATAATTTGGTTTCCATACCCCAAGGGGTATGAATACCCCTGGTTAAGAATCCTTAGTTTAGAGCTTGGTCACGCTTGTGGTTGGTTTCTGAGCATTAGGTCTACTACTTGCGCTTAGCTGAAGAGGCTAGGATAGATCACACATGTATGTGTGATCATGTGATTCTGCACCTCTTAGTGACCTGCCGCTCAGGGTGCAATCCTAGCCTGGAGTTAGGCCAGCATAGTTAAGCCAGCAAAGTTTGGGTGGCCCAAAGGGCACTGTACAGTATGTTTGGACCACTCTCAGAAGTCAGAGAGGCCAGCACACAGCCATATGCCATCCTCCCTGACTCCAAGAGAGGTCCAAACACATTTTATGGTGGCCTTTGTACCAGCCAAACTTTGCTGGCCTAACTCCAGGTTAGGATTTCACTCTCAATCTACACTGAAAAACACTGTCATAAGGAAATCTTGATCTGTGGTGGCCCATTCATAGTCTGGCCCATACATACAGCAAAATGAAGTGGCATTGCTTTGAGTTAGAAGCACGGTCTGCTCCGTTTCAGAATGCAGCTGGACAATGCCATTTTGAATGCTCCCCTACTAGAAAAACTCCTTGCCAGTATCTCCTGGGGTCCCAGGCAGCTACTCCCATGTGCACTCCCAGCTTACCATTAGTGGCTCCTCCCACCCTCCCGATTGGCAAAATGGAATCTTCCTTAGCAGCTGCTTTGGAGAAAAAGCTCATTGGCTGATGGGCTGGGTGGGAGGAGTAGCTTGGCTGAGAGATTTGCATGGCAACTCCTCCTTTTCCCACCTTCCCTACTGGCATATGGAAGCACCCCTTAGAGACCCTGCAGTGACACAGAGGTCTCTGGGGGGGATGCTCCCATTTGCAGATAAGGTGCCAGGGGCATACTGTGTGACTCTTTCAGCAATGCTATCACAGACATTGGTTACTCTGTGTGTGTATGTGTGAGGAGTTGATTGGGTCGATCACTGATCCCATCTCTATTCCCTGCAAGTATAGTAGAAAATTAGCACAACAGGGAGTGGGCTGGACTACAACCTTTCCCTCTGGTGCATTGGTTTTGCTTTTTTAAACTGGTATGATGAAAAAAAATGGCACTCTCACTTGCAGCCTGAAGGGACACAATTTCAGAATTGAACCACCTCATTCTTCTATATGTATGGACAACATGCAGGTCATCATTTGACAACTACTGTGCAGTCATCAAGGGACAAACAGGCCTTTATGCACCAGTTTTTGGTCCGTAGCACCAGGGCCGTCTCCAGAAGCAGTGGAGCCCAATGAAGGGCATTCCCGCAGGGCTCCCCCCCCACCCTCCCTGTGAGGCCCCCCACTCACCAAGGAAAGCGCTTGTGGCGCCATATGCGGCACCTGGAAATAGTTGGTGGCGACGTGATGACATCACCGCCAACTGCTTCCAGGAGGCCCATTTTGGGCAGTTCAGAGGCAGGGGCAGGTGGAAGGGCCCAAGTTAAAACTGCTCTGCTCACCCCACTGATTTGGAGTTCATAGAGATCCCAGATGCAGCAGCAGGCAATATGCTCTCTGTACGGGTGTGGGGGGCCCCCAAAGCACAGGGCCCAATGTGATGACATTGGTCACATTGGCTTAAGTCCCCCCCCCCCGCCTCCGTGTACCACAAACAGAAGCTGCTTGAACCCAACCTGACAGTCACGGCTTCCCCACCCCACCCCCACCCAACCTGACAGAAAATGTCTGTCAAGAGAGCCTCCCAGGCTTCACAGAACAATTACAGCAGTCCTTTTCTGATAAAGCCATCACAGTTAACCAATTTGTACTGCAGTCTTTGCCTCGGGCGACAGATCGTGTCCCTGGTTTCATAATAGCTGAGCTGGCACACAGGGCGAAACTCCTGTACTTTTAATAACAGCGGAAGATAGGATGTGTTAACAGGGACATGGATGAGCTTCTGTTCTGGCTCACCCTGGCCTGACAAGCTGCACCTGTGGGAATTCCCTTGTCTGCAGGAGGGATGAGCAGACTTCAGGCATGTGGGATCTACTTTTCTAGAATGCTTAAAAAAATGTACTAGGCTCACACAGCCACCCAGTCAGAGCCAGTGCAAATGAATGGTTCATCGGGGAGGAGCAGGATACCAAATGTTGACTCAGGGACAGGTGCAGTTTTCCTACTGCTCCCTTTGACCCATACTCTGGGATAGTAAATAACAAACATAAATACACATCTTCATATACAAGTACAAAGTGCCACCTGAATTTCTACAGAGCATGGATTTGAAAATGAAAGCTTTTCCTTTTGACTAGCGCTGCTCACTGCCCCACAGAGCTGTACAAAGAGGGGACCTTAATACTCTTTCCAAGTGACAAACGCTGAGAGATAAACAAATAGCACAGAGCTGTCTGTGGCAGATAATTTTAAAATAAATACACATGCAGTTCTATGGAACAGTTGCAACCTCAAGACTCTTAAGCCTAGGGGTTCTCAAACTTTCCCCTGCTGTGACCCACCTGTGGTAGAAGGTTCCGCAACTCACCTCCTTCTCTGGCACTGGGCCCTCCACAGGTCTTTAGAAGCAACCGGAAGTGATTTTTCAGCTGGTTGTGGAGGCCTGATGCAGCCTCCACTTGTGTCCGGAGGGCTCCAATTTGGATGCTAGGGCAGGTGGGAGGGCCCCCCCCCACCCCACTGGACACCAGGTTGTGACCTCCTGTCACCCACAGTTTGAGAAATCCTTAACCTTAAACCCCAAGGCCCATTTCACAAGTGGGGAATACAGGGGCTTACAACTTGCTCATGGATCCAGCATTTTAGCATGATATAGACTTTTTGTGGTCGCTGTTAAACCACTGGGAATCAGACCCCTTGACTGCTCCACTGTAGGTCCTCCAGAAATCTACTCTCATCTACCTTCTACTCAGCCTGGTTCCTCCTCCTTATTAAAGATGCAGGAGCTCTCTTCTCCTTTGGTCGTTTTGCATCTCCCAATGAATTGTGGGAACTGTCATTTCATGAGGTGACAAAGGTTTCTGTCAAATGCCCCTATCTTCTGGGAATGACAAGGTGCAGATTAAACAATGTGGAGAAACACAAATGAGCCCCAATTTACCAGTGGCATTCCTAATGGGGAGGAAGCTAAGTGTTGCAGGAGCCTGAGCTACTGTGTAAAGCGGTCCCTCTCCCTCACCTCCAGAGCTATTTGCAGCTTAGAGAGCTGGCTTGGAAGCTTTGAGCCACAAATGGCTCTGGAGACAAGGGGAAGGGGCTGTGTTACACACACCATAGCATTCCCTCCCCCCTAGGAATGCCACTGCAGTTTACCACTGCTCTGCAGATGAGGTTGCTATGCAAGTAGCCTGCCCAAGGAAAGTTGGCAGTTAGCAGGTCATACATACAGCTCTCCTCAAAAGTCAGAGACAATTGGCTGTGTAGTGGTAGTTGACCTTCTTGCTTCAACAGGCAAACACCAGCATCACTCCAGTTTTAGGAGGCTGACAAACTCAAACCTCCTGACCCCAGAAGACAGCGCTCTCCTGTTTTGGCTCCAATAAAAATCTGATCTCCCTATTTCTGTGATAGAGGCACCTCCTACCTGCCTTTTTTATTCTTAATTTATAGCAGTAGCTTTCTCTTGTTTTTGTGGATAATAAATTTTTGCTTCTGACACACAAACTGGCTGCTGCGTTCTCTTTGCTTTAGCAAAGTTACACCGCAAATAGGGGAAAGGTAGGGCAGGGCAGGGCAGGGCAGAGCAGAGGGTGATTAAGTAATTGAAATGTAATTAAGCCAGTGCAGTGGGCCAGTTTTTCCTCCTTCCACATCTGCGTACTTTCCCCCTACATAGTCTTAAGGAACAACTTCCACTTTTCCTACTCCCTTGGCTGTAGCTCAGTGGCTGTGTACAGGCAGTGGTGTCATTCAAATGATTTAGGAACAGGAACTCACTTTTGATTGGCACTTGTCGGGAACCCGGAACCAGCCAAGGAGCCCGTTAAATAATAATAATAATAATACATGTATTTATATACCACCTTTCTTAAGATCACTAGATTTCTCTAGTGATTACAACTCAAGGCGGTTTACATAGGCAGACTTTTTCATAAACCCGAAGGTTTTTACAATTTACAGAAATGTTCTGTCTTTCAAGAACTACACACATTCAGATCTTCCTTTCTAGATTTAGCCTTCTTTCTTTAGCCACCCGTCTGTCTTCTGCTGGCTGATGCTTCCCTGCTCACACCAGAGACGCAGCTGACCTTCAGCACACTCCTCCTCCCACGAGGCAGCTGAAGCTCAGCTTCTAATCAGCCGCAGCTGCAAGGTCTGCCGCTCTCAGAGACTTCCTGCAGTCCCGAGCTCACGACCTTGAGATCTTCAGGTGTTATCTTCGGGCAAACGGAGGCATTAACCATCTCGGCTAAATCTTCTGCCCGTTCTGGTCCGTTCCCCCTGAATGACATCACTGTGTACAGGTAACCCCTGTCCCTCCGAAGGCGACCCTTCAAAGACAGCTTTGTCGGCCCTTTCATGTGGGCTTTCCCCAACTGTATGAAAGCACCCAGCTGGCAAGACCACAGGCACTTCTTGCAGTGCAGCCACCTGGCCTTGTGTTTTCATACAGGCATGATAGCACTATTCCAATTACGTCGGTTCAAACTCCTGGACAAACATCCAGAATGGAACCAGGACACAAGTTGGGGATTACCTGTACCTGTTTTATATACAGAAGGTCACTGCTTTAACCCTGGACGTTTCCAGGTAGGGCTAAAATGTTGAGACCTATCTGAAACCCTGGAAATCTGCTACCAAGCAGTCACAAAACTGAGCTCAATAGACCAATAGTCTGACTCAGTTCAAGGCAGCTTTCTAGTTTCTGAGGCCAGCTCTGCCACTCTAGCCTGCCACTTCACTCTCCTCCATACTGTGCTTCCTGTTCAAATCCAGAGGAGTGACGTGTCACTAGGAAAGGACGGGTAGCATTTGGTGTGCCACCACAGGCACTAAAAGATCTAGGGTCGGCCATGTCTGCCCCCCTCAGTCTCTCACTAAATACAATAAAAATGGTCCCCTTGTACAGCTGAGATGTCCTTTCCCACTGAGCGTTCCTGATGGGTCTGTAGCTGTATGTGCTGCAGGCTGCAGTTAACCAGCAGTCATTTTGACATTAAATTACTGCCAGAAGATTTGGCAGCAGTTGTGCTGCTCTTGGAAAGAAACCATGCAAGTAGGTTTCAGGAATAGAGTAACCATTTTTCTCTGCCCCACCGGAGAAGAATAATTGAATAGGAAGCATAGTTGGCAGCATCGTCCATGATTCTTTCCTCAGGAGGTAGTCAACCGTTCCCCCCCCCCATGGACTGGGGATAAAAGAAACAGCAGTAGTTTATTCCCACTTTGTGTACACAGCAAATGGGGTAGACCTGAGGTACTTTACTGCTGACTTGATGCAATGGCTTCAGAGGAAATGGTTGCTATTTGAAGTGTTTTAGCTGAGAACAGAATGCAGTGGCATAGCCAAGAGAATGCAGGGGGTAGCAACTGCACCGGGCAACAAGCTTTTAGGGGTGCAACAAGCTGAGCATGACACTAGCGGCCAAAATTGTGAAAATCTTGGTAATTATGAATAATACCATCATTTTTTAGTTCATTGGAAAGGTAATGTTGAATGCAATGGAACAAACCATGTTGGAATACATGTATTCTATCAAAACTTATGGCCAATTAACCAGAAAACCTATGTATTTATTTACGTAATAAACTAGATTTTGTTGTGGGCAGGCTAAAAAATATTTGCCTCAGGTAGCAAATGCCTTGCTACGCCACTAGTGACATGGGGGGTGGGTCTCTGTGATCAGAACCTCATTAAAAAACTAATTTGCTGCCTCACAGACTGATTTGAAGACTGGGGAAAAGACACTGGGGTGAGGGCCTGTTTCATTCTCTCTTCTCCTGCAAGGTGCTCTTAGCTCTGCTGGGAGGAGGTGGGGAAATTCTGTGTTAAATAAATCCCCCCTCCTAGTGTCACTGCTCTGACCTTCGTGTACAAATCTTTCATGTCACTTTTAGTTTGGCCCCTGCTTTGTTTGCAAAATGGGTGGACCCTGGTCCCCTTTATGGGCCTGTCGGTCCATGTAGGTAGATTGTTGGTTCATAACCGGAGATGTTTGCACAGGACAAAAGGCAGCTGGAACAACTCCAGACCAACTGGATCGGCTTTCACTGCAAGCAGCTCTCATTAAAATGCCTCTTTCCCTCCCCCACTCCAAACTGTTCCTTCCACCCATTGTGTGTGTGTGTGTGTGTGTGTGTGTGTGTGTGTGTGTCAACGCTCCTGGAATCAACATCAGGTGGTTCCTGAAAGCTATCCTAGAGATTCTCACAGGGTCTCCTTGCCTCAATGTCATGTTGGAAAAAAGTCCAGGAATAACTTCCATCATAGTTGGTTCCCTGCTACTGCACATGCATACTTGGATTTGTGTGAGGAATAAAAAGCCCTGCAGATATACTGTGAGTAGCTTCCGTTTCTGAAGACAATTGGGCCTGGTATTGATCCAAACCTAGGAGAAATCTGGTCTCTGAGTTGAGGTGCATTATGCTGACACCCTATTCGCCTGAAAATGATAACCAAGCAGATGGCATACTTCTTGCATAGTAGACTGGAGAAATTCACTATGGATTGAGCAAATACAGCCTTTCGTTTACTGTATAGCAGAGCCAGCTAAAGTGCCCATCCTCATTTCTGTGTTAGTAAAGGGAGGGCCTGCATATTACAGAGAGCATGGGTGGTTGCAGAGTGCCTCTGTGGGTCCTGACAGTGAAGGCCAGGTTCAGCTCTCTCTGCTATTTTATCTAAAGGGGCACGACTTTCTTTACTGAAGTCAGCAGATAATAGCAGCTCAGTACAGAGCTGGTTCCAGATTTCAGGACTTTGGCAAACTGCCCTCCATGGGCTCTGGCTTGTTCTGCCACCATCACACTAAGGCAGTGGTTTCCAACCTTTACACAAAGATTAGGACCACTGTGTTTGTGGTGGAGTATGACAGCACCTCTGGGATTGCGCCACCGCCACCACCACTACCACACACACAAAAACGTTAAAACATAACTGATTGTCACTATGGCCGTCCAGAGTGGGCGGAGAGTCCATGGGCCCCTCTGTGATCATGTAAGGGGAGCTGTTCTGAGGCACGGGGAGGCCTCAGGCTCCACCTGGTATATTTTTTTAATGGTGGGAGCACAATCCCCTCAGGTTTGGAACCACTGCACTAAGGCTACGGTGATGTGGGCCGCCTTAGGCCTTAGCAATCACCCAACCCCTCACACTGGCCCTGTAGCAGCTGTTCATCAATGGGGAGAAAACAGGCACACTCAAGAACACCACTGCGGGGTGGGTGGGTGGGTGGAAGGTTTGAACAGGCCCTGTCTGAGCCAAATGCCAAGAACGAGCATCAAGTGTTTCTCTCAGCTGTGTCCCGAAGGACAGACTGTTTACTATATCCCACAGAAGTCAATAGGAGCTATTGAGAACGGAGTCAGCAGCAAAGTCTCAGCTTGGTTTCTGTTTCTTGGTGCAAGGTGGGAATGCAAGAGAATCTTGAGCTGTGAAAAGTATGACAGAACCAGAGGGAGGTCCTTTCGTCATCACAGCATATGGTGGCCACTTCTGACGGCATGGTGGCCACCTCTGCTCCAGAACGTCGCTGGTCAGAGAGCTCGCAGGCTGTTGCACTACACAAAAATCTGCAGATCCTAGAAAATGTTTTCAAACTTGCTTTTTTTTTTTTTAAACATTTCCTATCACTCCGCTCCTGTCCCTCCCTCTCCCCTTCACCTTGAGGCAAACTGGAGCTGAGCGGGCCAGAAGATTTCTCCCTCCTGTCCCCTCAGCCTCCTGCCTGCCCCTCACAATCTACCTGATAGTATTCTTATTTTTTTTGTCAAGATTGTATTTTTTTTCTTCCCCCCTCCCCACTTTCATGCAAAACAACCCCCTTTGGTTTGCCCCTCACCCCCGCACACCCTCCCCAGAAAAATAAAAAATAAAGTAATTTAAAAAAAAAATAAGCCTAGAAGGCTGAAAATATAAACATCAAATTAAAAAATAATAATAATATGGGCGTGCAGGGGGGAGGGGTGGGGGTGGGGAGAAAGGACACATTATAAATTAACAGAGAACTTGTAACGGCGGTCAAAAAAAGAAATTCAATTTACACGAGATTCCACAGCACAGATATACACAGAAAATACAACTCTTATATTACAATAGTCTTGGAGGGAGGGGGGGTCTGTGTGCCATATCTTAGAAGTCCAGAGCTCTATTGCTCGCCTCAGGCCAAGAACCCCCCTTCCTGTTTATGTACCCCAAACCTGAAATCCCCATTCCCTGCTCCCTTTAGAAATAGGGGGAGGCTCCAAATACTCCCACAAGATACAGGTTTTCCCCCCACCAGTGAGCTGGATCTACGATGTATCCACCCTGGATAGCTTCACCCCACCCACCCACCCACACACTGGGGTCCCTCCCAAGCTCCCCCCCACCAGATTATTTTAGTACTTTTTGCACTTCATAAATCCAGGCCCTTCTCTGAGGTGGGAAAGGGAGCGGGGGGGGGAGATGGAATTAGAAAATGCCACATCCGGTGGGTGGGAGAAAAAGGGTGAGGCTGTTTTTGAACGCGAATCCTTATTTCTGCCAAGATGCAGCTGCTTCAGGACAGAGGCGGTAGCAGCAGCTGTGTAGACATACAGGTTTCTCCCAGTCAGAGCTCCGCGATTTGGGGCACTGTTGCTGCAGGGGATAGGCATGGCTCTTCATTCAGCACTTTTCCTTGCACTCCCCAAGTGACTTGGGAGTTTGTAGCAGAGGAGTGAAAGGAGTCCTCTCTTACCTGCACTCCCACCCACCCCCCAATTCCCCTTAGGAAGAGGCACAGGGATTGGAAGAGAGAGAGAGAGAGAGAGAGAGAGAGAGAGAGAGAGAGAGAGAGAGAGAGAGAGAGA
>JAJKFI010000122.1:1487196-1501260 GCA_029204185.1 Lerista edwardsae
AGAGAGAGAGAGAGAGAGAGAGAGAGAGAGAGAGAGAGAGAGAGAGAAACAGGCTTTAAGCAAGCCCCTTTCTGACAATCATGAGGTGAAACAGGGCACACTGAGTAGCAGCAATGCAACAAAATAAAATAAAGTGCCAACAGAACATTTAGCACCTTGGGGTGATGGGGGAAAAGGAGAGAGGTCACCCAGGCTGGTTGGTCCAATCCGTGGCAACAGGAAGGCAAGGTGAGTCGACACCCCTCCCTGCCCAGACCCGATGGGGATAGGGAAGGGGGATGGAAATATCAGGCTGCGGTGGAGTGGGGTGGGGCGTAGTATATTTTCATTCACATTCTTATGCCCCTGCCCGGAACAACAACAACAATAAATAGACACCGGAGTTGAAGCCCCAGTTCCCCTGCACAGCTGGGGGGGGGGAGGGCCCCCTCCTTAGCTTTAGTCTCTTGAGTTCATCAGTGACCACAAGCCATTGCTGCTAGGAGGAGGGGTAGGAGGGGGGCTCTTTCTCTCTCTGTGTGGGTGTCTCTCCCCAGCATCCCCATGTGCTCCCAGGTTGGGTCTCCTCCACTACAGCGGCAGCGGCTCCTCCCAGTCTGGATTGGAGCACATGATGAGGAAGGAGGGGTGGCGGCAGCGATGGCGGCAGCAGCAGGGAGTCTTCCTGTCCAAGGCAGGGTGCCCAGACACACCCAGGACAGCATCTGCATGGAAACAGTGGGCAGGCAGAAAGGGAGAGGAAAAGCATGAGCTGTGCGGCATAGTGGTTAGAGTGCTAGACTAGTGGGCCAATCCTATGAGCTGTTTGTGGCAGCAGAACCTGCGTTCCGCTGTTGTAAATGCTGTGGTGCTGCTGTAAATGGCGTTGGAGCCGCTGGCTGTTTTTGTCTTCAGGGCCACTGATGGACACATCCCTGCCAGAGCAGGGAACTGTAGGCAGTTTGGAGGATGTTCTGGGAAGGGAGGCTGGATTCCTGAGCTAGCTGTTTGTGTTGGGATACTATGTCCTTTTTTGTAGCCTGAGAGACACCCCTTTCCTCTCCTTGGACTTAACGCAAGCAAAATAGCTGGTGTGGATTTGAGGAGACCCATAGGTGCCCAAGTGGCCTACTGGGTGGTAAGTATAAAAATGTTTTTTCTTACTTTTCACTGGCCATCTGTTTGCTTCCCCCCCCCCACTCCAGATAGCGTGCTGCATGCGCTCCATTGGTGGGACTGCATGCTATGGCTTGGCAGGGGTAGGATTAGACAGTAGGATGGAGTAGTTAATGAATCACAATCCCCATCAACCATGAAAGCTCACTATGCGACCCTGAGTCATATATAATTTGCTCCAAACAAGAGATGCGTGTTAGTAAAGAATTACCAATATTGAGAGCGCAATCCTAACCTAGAGTTAGGCTGGCAAAGTTTGGCCAGCACAAGGGACACTGTAAAGCAAGTTTGGACCACTCTCGGAGACAGGGAGGATGGTGCACGTCTGTGTGCTGGCCTCTCTGAGAGTGGTCCAAACAGCGGTTCCCTTGTGCCAGTCAAACTTTGCTGGCCTAACTGTGTCAGCCTACCTCCAAGTTAGGATTGTGCCCTGAGACGTTTCCTAAAGTGACGACAGGGCTATTGATGATCATCGCCATCGTATTTGCTTTTATCCCACTCTTTCTTCAAGGCTATCAGGGCGGCATATGTGGCCTCCTCTCCCCCACCCTCAAAGAACCCACCCACATATCCTCATCGCTCCTTGTTTTTCATCACCCATCTTGTCCATCTTGAAGCCAAACTAGACATTATGTGGCCTCAACACCCCATGTTTGCTGAGATAACAAGGAATGTGGGCGCAGGGGGTCATTTACGGAGGTCTCGGGGCAGTTGGGAAGGGGTCCTAACCTCATGTGTGCCTGCCGATTTACACCTGCAAATATGGCTCCCCTCCCAAAAGCCCCTTTACAAAATAACTTCGTATGAGCCTTGACAACATTATCAGAGGGATGAGTTACTGGAGCGGATTTGCACAAGACAGGGGAGAGATGTACAAATCCTGCTTGTTGACTTTCCCCGATAGATGCCGCCCACCTGGTCTTTGCTTGAGCATTATGAAGGACCCCAAGGTTGGGAATCCCAGATTTTCCCAATCACATTTAGTTTGGCAGACAGACGTCCTTGGGGCAAGTGTCATGTCCCTTCTTTGCTTCTGCACAGTGCCCCATGTAATGTGGGCACTTGATCAATGCCAACAGTGTTAAAAGCACGTACTGACCTCCGTTGGCTTGGCATTAACAGGAGTACGTTCGCACTGACATACTGTCTGCCCGTTGGCTACCTAATGAGTTCCCTGAGAAAAGAAGAGAGAGAGAGAGAAAAAGAGAGAGATCACACAATGTACCCCTTTGCCCTTCACAACTTTGAAAGACGACACACTAACTAGCGAAGTGGACAGTCAGAACTGGTCACATCAGGCAGTCCGGGCATAGAGAACAGCACCCTGCTGCTTCTTTGCTCCACCCACCTGCATTCGCTGCCGACACACATAATGGTTCTCCCACCCACAACTCAGCAATGTCCTTGGTGGTTTTTCCTACTGGATAACAGTGATCTGTAACAGGTATTTATAAAGCGCTAAGACACAGGCCTGCCTGCAAGTTAGCCCCATGTGATAATAAGGATTAAGAGGCATAACTGTTCAGTGGCAGAGAAGGTATTTTGCACATGCTCAGAAACACTCTTCTCTCCTGCCAGATTCAGAGCACAATCCTACCCTGGAGTTAGGCTGGCACAGTTAGGCCAGCAAGGTTTGTCTTGCACAAGGGACACGGTAAAAGTACAGTGTGTTTGAACTAACTTTGGAGTCGAGAGAGGCCAGCACACAGACGTGTGCCATCATCCCTGACTCTGAGAGTGGTCCAGTGATGTCATGCAGGGGGACCGCGGGGGAACTCAGTTCCACTAGTTAAAATTAGGGCTGACTCTGCCCACTTCACTCCCCCTCCTCCCCCCTCCCAATTCCTCTGCAAATTGCTTTTCTTCTTGGTTGGCCGGCACTCAGAGGGTTAAAGGGAGCGACTCCGGATTCCTAGGGGGGCGAAGGCAGTGATGTCATTCAGGGGGAACGGACCAGAATGGGTGTTCCGGATCCTAACGGGCTCCGTGGCTGGTTCCGGGTTCCCGACAAATGCCAATCAAAAGTGAATTCCTGTTCCTAAATCATTTGAATGACACCACTGGAGCGGTCCAAACATGCTTTACAGTGGTCCTTGTGCTGGCCAAGCCTTACCGGCCTAACTCCAGGTTAGGATTGTGCCCTTAGAGAGTGAAAAAAAACACACACACCACATTCCTTCTGACACCAAGAAGTTTTAGTGAGAATGAACCACAGAAATGGGTTCCTCCGTTTTCTGCCCTGCCTCAGCACTTCTGCCCCGGCGCGGTGGGGGCCTCCCCATCACAACACTTGGCCTACCCTCTGGCTGCATCTTACGAAGCTGCACCCCGGGTGAGGTAATGGAGGCCACGGAGGCTGTGCGGAAATTGGCTGGCAGCATCTCGGCTGAGTCAGGGCTGACACCGCGGAGGTCCTTCTCCCGGAACATCTTCCGCCAGGAGGGGGAACGACTGAATGTCTTGGCACTGTCCTGAGAGGGCGGACACAAAGAGCGTTGGGCATGCTGGGAAGGTCAGGGAACCTCAGACAAGCCAGAGTGTCTTGAAGAGGAAGAGACTCACCTCATCCAGCCGCCGGTCCGTTCCCATGGTGACGAGGTTCCCAAATTCTTTCTCCAAAATCTGCCGAGCCTAAATAGGAAAAAAAAGGCAAGCTGGGGGGGGGGGGGTAGGGGTCCCCTTCCCCCCCTTTCAAGTGACCACTGTGGCCTGGACAATTGTACTCCGGTAACATGTGACCGAGTATCGGACATCTGAGACTGTTCTTTTTGTGTTCTGGACATTTGTGTCCCAATATATGCATATTTATATTAGATGCATTTTTTTATTGCAAAGATAGGGCTAGGTCTGGGATAAGAGGGTTAGGCTGTATAACATTGGGTTTGTTGCCCAGGTAAACCAGGACACGCACGCACGCACACGTGTCCAGGGAAGCCAATGATCCAGGAAGCATTGATCAGGGCACAATTGTCCAGGATGTAAATATCCTACCAACAGGCCAGTGTGGTCACAGGACTCTTTGTTTATGGGTGTGAGTGGAAGGGCTTGTGAACCACAGTAAAGGCCACCAGGCAAGGTTCTCCCCCCTCCCCCTTTACGGCTCCTTTGCAGACAGCTGGGCTCTTTCCTCCCCACTCCTTTGCCTGGCCACCCTACCCCTGCTCCTGACCTGTGTGTTCTGGGTAGGGATCTGCAGCAGCAGGGCCAAATCATTGCAGTCAAAGGTGTCATCCAAGGCAAGGAGGGCCCCGTGTACCCCGCTCTCAACCAGGTTGTTGGCAAACTCTTTCAGCCCTATCATTTGCACCCAGCACATCACACGCTCGTTGGACCAGACCATCACATCTGGAAAGGGAGAAGGAGAGAACAAGGAGACAGGCTTACCACCAGGTCCAGCCCCCACATTTCACAACCCTGCGGTGTCCCTGTTTACTTCCCTGCTCCCCAGTTCCATGTTGCGGATGCCTTGCCCCAGCTCCCCCCCCCCGCCCCCAAACACACCTTTGATTTGGTTCTGACTCTCTTCCCGTCTTCTCTCCAGTTCCTTCCGGTCGTAGTTAAGACGCTTTAGGCACATAATCCCATAATGGAGGCTCACCCTGGGGCAGATACAAGCAGAAGTTATGTCTGAGAAGAAATGTAGCATTGCCATATAACATAAAGGCTAAGAGAGTTATAACTGGTTGTTCTGGGTTCAAATCCCAGCTCTACTATGAAATCACCATATGCAGTAGTGTCCAGTGGTGAAATTCAGCCAGTTCTCACCAGTTCTGCAGAACCAGTTGTTAATTTTAGGTTGGGAGAGGGAAGAAAGGCAGCGGCCACCCTGAAGGACTTAGAACCAGTTGTTAATTTATTTGAATCCCACCACTGGTAGCGTCCCCAGAAAGGAGGTGGGGCGCTAAGTTTTGCAAAGCACCTTACCTTACCTTGTAAAATGCTCCTCTCTCTTGCACGCTGAGGCCTTGGCTACAACAGTGAGGGAGAGGAGCGATTTACACAGCAAGGTAAGGCGCTTTGCAAAATGTAGCATGCCGCCCCTTCTCACAGCCCAATCCTACGCGTGTCTACTCAGGAGTAAGTCCCATTGTGTTCGATGAGACTTACTCCCAGAAAAGTGGGGATAGGATTGCAGCCCCAGGGATGCTACTGACTAGGTGGCCTTAGTCTAATGACCCACCTTCAGTAAGGAGAAGGAAACATTGACCTAGCTTATTGCCCTGTAACAAGGATCACTAAAATAATGAATGGGACGTAATTGTTGAACACTCCAATGCACTACATCAGGGATTCTCAAACGTTTTAGGAGGCCTAGAGGCTGTTTATTTATAAAAGCCAAGGTGTGTCGTTATAATCAAGTTTGGGCAGTAGTGCTCCCCCTACCCAAGTAGCAATTTGTTTAATCTTTGATGCACATAGCCTAATTTGCCCTGTCAATTTTGCAACACAAAAAAAAAATTGGGCCATGATCCACTGGTGGGTCCTGGACCCCCAGTTTGGGAACTGCTGCACTAGGCATAGGCAACAATTTTATTTCATTTGCTTTGTTTACTATTTGAGTAATTCTGTCCTTGCTTTTATTAGTTTTTATTTTACGTTGATTTCAGGGGAAACCCACACTGTCTTCTGATGCTTATCACTTTGGCATTTTCCAGCCAAATTATGTGAGATGTTCAAGGTTTGCACTAACCCATCTTAGAAGCAATTTATAAATATATAAGATTTCCATTTGTTTTCATTTTACATTGATTCAAGTGGAGACCAGCCCCGCCTTTTGATGCTTGTAACTTGAATGCTTTCAGCCCAAACTACCCAACATTTTCTGGGACTGCATGATGCAATTAACAGTGCACATTTACTCAGAAATAAGTCCCCCTGTGGTCCACAGAGCTTACTCCCAGAGATGTATGCATCAGCTTGCAATGTAAGATGCCATTCCTGAAAATGTTTATCTTCAGGAAGTGGATACAAGAACACAGGTTTATGGGTCATTTTAAGAAGGCACACATTCATTTAAGATTTGCACACATTCGTTTAAGATTTGAATTCAGTGGCAGAAATCCAGCAGCGACTCTGCTGCTTCAGACTGCTCTGTTTTCCATCCACTTGGTATGAAATGCTCTGGTATTCTATCTCTGCCTTAAGGAATCATATCTGGAAAAAACATCAGACACGCAAAGCAAGAATTCCTCATTTTATAGGCTATCAAAAAGGGCATGCACCTAGCACAAGTAAAGCTTTATATTGCTTTCATTGGAAGAGGCTCAATTTCCCATTAAGTCAAATTTGGAAGAGGGGTACAGCCAAACTGAGATAGGATCGAATGAGGCATGCACATTTTTAAAAGGAATGGGAACATGCCCCATTTGTTTGCATTTGTTGTCAATTTCACTTTTGTTTCAAATCGGGATGAATGAAAAGGAATGTGTCCCATCTGTTTTCCATCCCATTCGGGTTGAAAACGAAGGCAAATTGCTATTATACTAATGCTATGGATTACTATTACTTCAACTCCCTATTATCCACTTGTTGGGAAGAATAAGACAGTGGAGTCCTCCAGCCACCAGACCTGGCAGATACCTCCACATTGAGTATTTCCAAAGATGCATGTATAAATATATACATGCCTTACAATAGCCAGAAAGGAATGAAAAAATAAACAAATAAGGCCTTGTCAAATGGTTTGGAACTGCAGGGAGTGAAGTAGCCTTATCATACTTCATCTCTATCCTCCCCCTCTGCAAAAAACGAACAGGACATACTATATATAAGAGCATAGGCAGCATAAGAGAGTGGGTCAGGGGAAGACACGTAGCTCAATCCCCCTTGATGGATCTCTGTGGTTACTTGATGGAAATGCACTCTTCACATACTTGGGACTACTTTTCTGTGTTATCATCAATCAGTCAATTTTTATATAAAAACAGCATTTCCCCATGGATTTACATTTAAAAACTAGAGCATTAATGTGCAATATATTGTTATTTCCCTTGCAGGAAAATTACCCCAGGCTGGGCTTAAGATGCAGTGCAATCCAAAGACCCTTGCTATATACTGGGCCTTTTCCTGCTTCTCCCTCCTTCCTGTAATCTGGTTGTGATGACAGGTATTTCACCAGACTTTGAGATGGTGAGGAGGGAATGGGATGGACACTGTTGCATGTCTCCCACTAAAGGGGCTAGATGAATCTCTAAAATCTCTGGGGTGTTAAGGCCCACGGGTCAGACACTACCCACTGAAGCTCTTTATCCAGCCTACACGATGGTAAGTGGGCTTTCCCAGCACCACCATCAGCTGCAAAGTTGGCCGAAGTGGTGCTGCTGAAAAGGTGGTACTGGGAGAGCCCAATTGACAAGTGGACTGCACTTTCAGCAATGCGGCTTCTGCTGAGGCACTGGGAGGGAGAGATGGAAAAAGGCCTCAGAAGGCAAAGAACAGTACAGAGGAAGCAGCAGACCAAGAGGGGTGTGAAAGGGAGATACGGCCAAGGTGCTGGGAGAGCCCAATTATCACACGGTCCACCCTTTCAGCAATGCCACATCTGCTGAGGTGTCACTTTGCAAAGCACCTCTCATACTGAGCCGTGGACACCTTGGCGGAAGCACTGCTGCTGAGAAGGTGGGCCACATGATAATTGGGCCCTCCCATATCTTGAAAATATATTCAAGATTGGCATATTTTCTGTCATTTGCAACTAATGAGTTCCTAGGTGAGAACAAAGTGCGTATTTCTGGTCATCACCTGCTTAACGACATCACTTCCTGCTTACTGACTTCACTTCAGGCCCCCTGCAGGAGCCATGAATGCTATTTGTATGAAATGGGTTTGAAACCATGTTTTAAGCATTCTTAGCAGCCTCACAAAGACTATTGTTTCCAGAATCCCCTGTAAAGGGATGGAGCCGTTGCAGTCTATACAACTGAGCTACATTGGCAAAGTATATATACCCCAAGCAAGGGGAGATTCCAGCCCTTTGTTTCCCTTCACCTGTGGAAGCTGTCCACCATCTTGAGCTGGCCCCGCAGTTCCTTCTTGTTGAGGTGGTCCAGCATCCGAGCATCAACTAGCGACTCCATGAAATAGCTGCGATACTGGGGCAAACCTAAGCTCGGCAGCCAGTCGTTTCCCACCCACTCATGGTTCATATCGCCATATGCCAGGATCTGCAAAAACAGAGAAGGGAAGACGCTGGGTGAGGGAACATGACAGACACAGGACTCATTTTCCCTGACCCTCTAACTTCTGGGCCTTCACTGCTTGGCACAACCTACCTGCGCACATCTCTCAACCCTTTACCTTAGCCTGCAGCAATCAACCTTTGAACAATTGTCCCTGTTAACCTAGGAAGTAACCCAGGGTTGAAGTATCAAGCCCACCAAGCCCTTCTCCCCCAGGATGCTGCCACTTGCTCTCCAGAACCAGACCTGGTCCTATCTTCATGACCTTCTGCTCTGTTACTCCATGCGGACCCATCATCACAGTGTCTCTGTGGGTGTTTCAGAGCAGTGGAGAAAGCGGATGATTGAATGCATTGCATAGCCACTTCTCCCAACTCCAGCGTAGTGCCTGAAGAGGAAAACGTGCACATCTCTCCCCTGGCGAAGTGTGCGAGTTCCATGTGCATTTGGAACTTGTAAGTCTCGTCACAGAGAAGTTGTGCAAGGTCACCTATTACTGTAAGCACCAAAAAGCAAAGCACATCTTCCATGTGCACCCAGTTTCCTCCTCTTCATGTGCAAGGCAGCTCTTAGATACAACATCCCACCTCATCCAGCCACAGATGGCCTCCCATAAACCCAGAAGGCGCAGAGAGAACAGACAGATACCCACAACACAAGGAGAAGAACAAAAGAAAGAGAGGGAACAACCAGATTGTAAAATAGATCTACAGGCTTCTTTTTCTGCCCCAACACTCCTGCCTCTGATGAATAACAAGATGCACCAAATGCACCTGTGCTAATAATCTTGTTCAAATAAAGCAACACAGAGAATTTCCTCAAACAAACTAGACAATAGGCAGGCCTTTTACATGAAGTGGGGGAACACCCATTGACTTAAATGGGTTTGCAGGTTCAGCCATGGACTAAACAGGAGAATCAACACAAGAGAAAGAAAACCTCCTTTTCATTTGGTGGCATGGCATAGTCTCATCAAGAATGGATTCTCTGAAGTCCCATCAAAATATTATGAGATGGGATGGCACATAGAGCGCATCAGCACTGCTTGACCAGAGACCCCCCTACACAGGGTCGAGAAACCAGCTTGCTTAGGTTTCAGTCCTTCAGAAGGTGGCTACACAGCATTTACTCCCTGCAAAACATTCTGTCTTGCCACATAATCATTTTACAATGTCTACATTGTAAAATGCCCCATTACTTTGTTGCCCTGCCTATGCCCTACTAATGTCTGGAACGGAAGAGTATTTCAGAGTCTTGCCCACTCTGAATCACACCATCATTAGAGGAGTCAAAGAATGTTACTGACACTGCCTAATTCAGTAGGGGAATGGAACCCTATTGCTCAGTGTGGGGCTATAGTTCAGTGGCAGAGCCCCCTCTTTGCATATAAGAAGGTTCCAATGACCTACACGATCTTCCCCCTCCTGCGGTTGGGGAAGGCAGGGCCAGCCCAAGATCTTCTAGTGCTTGGGAGGCACTCCAAATGCTGTCCCCCTTATCTGACAGTGCACCAAAAGCTACCTCTGCCAGTTCTCCCCAAGAGGAAGCATGGAGTGAAGAGTGATGGGCTAGAGTGTCTCCTCTTTCATTTCCTTTTCAAAGAGGAACAGTGGCAGAGGAGGCATCCCTTGCTTCTTGAGAAGACTGTCTCAGTCAGCCTAATGGATGGGTAGACTGTGGGAGAAGAGAATAACTAGGCCAGAAACTGGCCAAAGTAGCCTTTACTTTGGCTGTGTGTGCAACACAACCTCAAACCAATTTGAACATGAAACTGAGCACACACACAACTCAACCCTAAGAACATAAGAGATTTGCTAGATCAGACTAAAGGGTCATCAAATTCAGCATCCTCGCCGATACACAATGGTATACTGTCTTTAAATCTGGAGGTCCTATTTAGGACAGAGTTTCCCAAACACCCAAAAGGAAGTTGGGAGCACTGTAAGTCTTTGTGTGGGTGGGGGGAGGGAAGGGATTTTTAAGCTTACCTGGAGGTCACTGTGGCTCTCTGGAGGGTCCAGGGGGTCTATGACCCCCTGTGCAGCCCTCCTGGCAGCTATAAACTGCTAGGAAAAAAGAGAAAAGACACTTCCTGTTTTGTCGCAGGACCAGAAGTGGTTTTTTTTCTCTTTTTCCCAGCAGTGTGGAGACTCCCTCGACCCTCCACAGAGCCATAGCAAACCCCAGGTAAGCTTAAAAATCACTTCCCTAATCGGCAGCAGCACAATTGCGGAGATTGTGCTGCTGCTGATTTCTGGGCCATTCCCCTTAAAGAGGAATCTCCCTTTTCTGGTTTCCCTGGTAGGTCATGACCCACCAGTTTGAGAACCACTGATTTAGGCTATCATGGTTGATAGATATAAAGAGGAGAGGTCTACCGATCACTGACGGTGTCTAATCCTCTTCTAAAGCCATCAAATCAGTGGACATCCTGCGGCAGTGAATTCTGTACGCTAATTAGGCATCACGACGGTCACCGGACAAATCCGAATCTGCTTGGAGAACAGCCCTCACATCAACAAGCATGGCACAAAGGCCTCTTTAGAAAGAGCTGTGACCATGCAGTGGCTAAAGAGTAGGAACTTTGAGACAGGAGGCTCCCAATTCATATCAGGACTCACATATGAACAGGTGGCCTTAAGCAAGCCGATATCTCTCACCCTCAGCCCCAGAGCAACACTAATTCATACATGCACACACACTGGCATGCAAAAGGAAAGAGAAAGCCAAAATGCCTCCCCTCCCATACCTGCTCCCAGCTGATTTCCTTTGTCTCCTGGATAGAGGTTAAATGTGAAGCAAGAAGGAAAGCAGAAAGGAATTGTTAAGGCAGGATTAGACACAGTGGGTTCACACACAACAGCCAATGGTTCCAGGAGGCCCTTCGTCACTATAAGGACTTTATGCTTCCCCAGTTTGGTTTTAAAGCAGGTTGCTGCCAATTTTATGAGTGAGGAGTTTCCCCAAGAAACAGCGAGCAGGGCCGGCCCCAGAAGTGGCAGGGCCAGTAGTGTCATCCGGCAACGAGCTGCTGGAACGCTAGGCGGGACTTACCACTTGATTGACAGGCTGTCCATGACAAGCAGGCACCCGAAGCCAGGGGTGCCCGCGCAGCAGGCGGGCAGGCGGCGACACGTCACGGACGGGCAGCCAATCAGGCGGTAAGTCCCGCCTAGCATTCCAGCAGCTCGTTGCCGGATAACACCGCTGGGCAGGGCCCAATATGTGGCATTCCCTCCCCACTGGGGGCTCCCATTCACCATACAGCCATGGTAAGAAGAGCACTTCTGGTGCTGCATGTGAATGTGGCACCCGGAAATAGTTGGTAGTGGAATGAGGATGTCACCGCCAACTGCTTCCAGGAGGTTGATTTCAGGTCGTTTGGAGGCAGGGCCAGGTGGGACAGCCCAATGACTTGCCCCTCTGGCTTGCCCCTCTGGCTTATAGCCATGGAGAGCCTGGCTGCAGGAGTAAGGCTTCTGCACACCACAACAGTGCCCCCCCAACAACAGCGCTGGGCCCAGTGTGATGGCATTGGCCACACTGGCTTAAGGCCGGCCCTGACACTGAGGTGTGTCCCAAGGAAACGAGTTAAAAAGGAACTTGAATTCAGCCCAAATGGTGGCATTCTTATGGGGGGGGAATGCTAAGTTGTGCAGGAGCCTGAGCTCCTGTGTAACACGGCTCCTCCCCCTCACTTCCAGAGCCAATCACAGCTCAGAGGCTTAGTGTTCCTGTACAACTTAGCAAACCCCCCTCCCAACAGAAAAACCACTGAGCCCAATCCTAAGCTGGCTACCACTGGCGCAATGGGTGTGCGCACTGTTGCAAATGTGCCGTTTGCACATTGTGGCAGTGTGTAGGATCGTTATGCCAGATGTAAGGCCGGTGCAGAAAGTAGGGGATCTGCTGGCTAACAGGGGGAGGGTGGAATGGGGGTGGGGGGAGGTGGAGCAGGCCCAGAAGGGGAGTGGGAACAGCAGCCACGGCTACCACTGTGTCCTATGTTATCATTTGACTAAGAGTGCAATCCTAAACTGGAGTTAGGCTGGCATAAACTAAGCCACCAAGGTTTGGCCAGCACAAGGGCCACCGTAAAGTGTGTTTGGACCACTCTCAGTGTCAGGAAGGACGGCGCACGTCTGTGTGCTGGCCTCTCTGATGCCGAGAGTGGTCCAAACATACCTTACGGTAGCCCTTGTGCTGGCCAAACTTTGCTGGCTTAGTTTATGCTGGCCTAACTCCAGTTTGAGATTGCGCCCTAAAAGTGGAGTAGTCAACAGGTGGATTTCATTAAGGGCCTTCGATTTTTCCTCCCACAGCATGAACTCTGGAACAGTGTATCTGCCAAATAGTATGAGCAACTTTGGTTCTTCTGGATGGAAATAATAAGTTAGCGTGCCTTCATCAAGTGTTCCTTATATGATCTGATTCACATTAAGGAAGGACAGATTCCCGGTGAGCACACGTGCACACACCAACACAACACACACACCAGCACCACTTACTGGCTTTGTTGTGGCCGTGAGAGACTCCATCTCTTCGTGCGTCATCCACACATTGCCAGTAGACTGGCAAGAGGAGCAGATGGGAGGGGAAAAGAAATGGTGGTCAGTCTTCAGAGTGGAGGAAGCCATTCTGGCTCCTCCAAGTGCCATCGTTGGGGGGGGGGAGATGTAAGACGCAGGTCCTCCCTTACCGTGCGGGATGTGGCAGGGGCCGAGGGACTGGTCAGCGACACCATCTCCTGAATGGCAAGGCGCAGCTTGAGCCGGTGCAAGGGGTTGCTGATGCCAATTTCCCGCTGGATTTCGGTGTCCGACAGGTTGGCCATGATGGCACCACTCTTGACGTTGGCACGGCAGGCAGCCACGTACCAGGCCGGCATGCCAACCCACAGCTGCCAGTGTGAAGGGGGGGGGAGAGAAAAAAACAACAACGCTAAGGTTATGCAGATACTGTGTCTGGGCGGGTTTGGGGGGAAAAGGGGAGCAGGGTGACCAGACAGAATGGAAGAGAGAGTGCCTACACATTTAACCATTGCATAGAAGAGGGGATTTTGGCAGGTGCTGCTTTTGAAACCCTTCCATGGTGAGCTGCACCTGCCAAAATTCCATCTCCTAGACAATGGTTAAAGGTACGGGCACTCTGTCCTCCATTCTATCTGGACACCCTGAATGGAAGACCCCATGTCATCATCTCTTGTTCTGCCCCACTGGAACTCCTCTGTTATTATCATCTGCCCCCATTTCTCTTTTATATACCGAAAAAAAACAATTGAGCCAGGGATCAAAAGCTTGGAAATTTTTGCTGTAGCTACTTAGATAATCAAAAGACACAGACTAAAGCCGAGATGGTCCCTATGGTTCGTGCAACGTTTTTTTTTTTTAGTTCCATCATACTTATTCCTCTCCAAAGATAGAGCTTCGCAAAAGCCACCTCTGCAAGTTTGAAATTGAAGTTGGCTGTGAGTAGCACTGACTGGCTCACCCCCCTGCCCCATTACCAACTCCCTTTCGCAATCCCTGCTGCAATTCTGCATTTTTTTTAAAAGATCAATCAATCACGAGTAAAAAAGATGCTTTTTAAAGTTAATGAGGGCCGAGTGAATGGATAAATGCATGAAACATTTGTGCAGAAAGCATTAAGAATGCCTGAAGCACTCTGTGTGTGTGTGTGTGTGTGTGTGTGTGTGTGTGTGTGTGTGTGTGTGTGTGTGTGTGTGTGTGTG
>JAJKFI010000122.1:1501270-1538056 GCA_029204185.1 Lerista edwardsae
GAGAGAGAGAGAGAGAGAGAGAGAGAGAGAGAGAGAGAGAGAGAGAGAGAGAAAATGGCTGAGCCAGTGTTCATTTGCTGGTCTTAATGTCTGTCGTTTGAGCAGCCAAGCTGGGCTCACCCCGCAGCTGATGGATGTGCTGGGAGTTCTCTTTTTAGACTGCATCTGTGTTCACTCTTTGTGGCATGGCCGCTGCTCTTTTGAGATTATGTAACTGTTCATGCCAGGATGCCTGGGTTCCATGCGCTGCTGTTTCCCATGGGCTCGAAAGTGCCATCCCTCTCTCACTTCTTCATTCCTCCCCTCCCACCTAAACAACTTAGGATCTGGGTATCAGCTGCGCCAGGGTGCCTAGTTCCATAAAGTTCCTCAAGTGGGCTGTTTATTTGCTTCTCCCGGGACATCTTGCTTCCATGCCCCTGCTGAGCAAACTTCGGGATGTCCCACACTGCACCTCAAAGATGTATGCTGCTGACCGGTAAAGGTGACGATAGCTTCGCATAGATTTAGGCTGCATACACACTACATAAAAAAGGCAGCATTCTAAACTGTGTTCATCGCTCTCTGGGCCTCTTTTGGTACAGATGTCTGTACCATACTAGCAGTTCGCTTCCCCCACCCTGCCCCAGCCCTGGCTCTAAGCCCCTCCACTCCTATCTGGTTTCCCTTGTCAATATCCAGATTGCAAGCCCCTTGGGGCAAGGCCTTGTCCTCTCATTATTTGTAAGGTAATATGTTCATGGATGGTGTTATGTAAACCATTGTCATCATCCCTAGTGGCTGGCTGGCTTGGTCACTGTCACCTTTTCTCTTCCTCTTGCTGGGGAACAAACCATCCCACACTTGGTTGTCTGAGAGACAGGGGACGAAGACGCCACACTTCCCTCTTAGGAACTTAGCTGCGGTGGCTTCCTTTCCCCATTCACTCACCTCCCCACCTTACTAGTGAGGCTGCCTCCTTCTGGGAAAAGATGTGCCCCAAAGCCAAGTGTCTGAACTGGGAACAACACAATTACTCAGATAGGAAGGTGACAGTGACCCGACTGGCAAGCCACTGTAGTCATGTTTGATTCTCTGATATGTTATACGGAGCGCAATCCTGACCTGGAGTTAGGCTGGCACTGTTAGGCCAGCAAAGTTTGGCCGGCACAAGGGACACCGTAAAGTAACTTTGGATCACTCTCGGAGTCAGAGAGGCCAGCACACAGACGTGCGCCATCCTCCCTGACTCTGAGAGTGGTCCAAAAGTGCTTTACGGTGCCAGCCATGTGCCAGCCAAACTTTGCTGGCCTAACTGTGCCAGCCTATCTCCAGGTTAGGATTGCACCCACACTCATACACATATAAGAACAGGCTCATGGTACTTTCAACTCTTTTTAGATTTTGTCTCCACATAGGCCTATCTAAACTGCTGCTGGACTGAGAGCCACTTTGTAAATGCAAAACCCCACGCACGGCATGCGGACAAGCTTGCCCAGTGGCTGGGATTGGCTGTGGTTCCTTGTAATGTGCATACTCAAGAGTCAGACTTGGGTTTGCTGCTGCCTAATGTTTGAAATGGTCTTCAATCATGCTCTGCCTGCTGCCCACAAGGCTCAGCTCAGGCACAGCAGATGTCATGTGATTCTCCTGCTCCCCAGGCAGTCATCTTCCTCGTCTGACCCCGCTCACACCTCATCATTTTAACAGTAATTCTCCACCAATAGAGATCTGGGTTTTCCTCTACACTCATTACCTCCAACCACGACACAACAGTGGGGCCGTCCCAGGCAGCAAAAGGCAGGCCTTGCCGGCAAGCTTCCTCTAGCAGCTCATGCCTGGGGGAAAAAAAACAGGCAGATGGAGAGAGAGGCAACAAGGTCAGGAGTATCTTCACCCTGGCCATGAAAGCAGACTTCTTGGGCTGTCCCACGTCTTCCTGTTCAACACAGACTGTAGTGTTCAACAGGTACAGTGTTGTAATGTTTTCACCTTGTTCATCTGATAGCCAGGTCACTCTTAACTCTCATTTTATAGGTGGAAAGACAGAGGCTAGCAGGGGTTTGGATGTGTGTGTAATCAGGGGCGTAGCTAATGAAAGTGTAGCCCGGTGCAGAGGGCAAACTGTTGCCCCGGAAGTGCCATCACAACAGGAAGTGACATCACAGTTGTGTTTTCGTTTTCAGTTTTTTTGGCCATAATATTTCACGGAATGAAGGTAGTACACTCCAGTTTGTTTCACTGTATTCCGCATGAAATTCCGCATCCAACGATATATAACATGAAGGTATTATTCTTACAAATTGCGATGTTAATAAATAGCAATTTCCACATGAGTTATATTTTTGTTTTCTGATGTTTTGGCCATAACTTTTTATAGAAACAAAATATTACATTCTGGTTTGTTTTATTGCATTCTGCATTAAATTACCTTCTCAATGGTATATAACATGATGGCCTTATTCATACACACCGGGGTTTTCACAAATTTGGCCATGAGTGTCAAGCTCAGCTTGTTGCCCCCCTAAAGCTTGTTGCCCAGTGCAATTGCATCCTCCTGCATGACTTTAGCTACGCCCCTGTGTGTAACCTTGCTTACGTGCCCCCAATGACTACATGAATTGAGCTGGGATTTGAACCCATGTCTTGCGTGTCTAAGGAAGCTCTTTGCCCTGCAAACATTCCACATCAAACTCGTGACCCCCTGCCTCAGCCAGGAACCCTGCATTCCCATTCTCTCTCCCATGTCCCCCCCCACAAGCCCAGTGACCCATCTCACTTCTTTTTATTCCTGCGATCCTTGTCCACAGGTCCTGACAACTTAGAAAGACCCAGGGGGTCGGCCGGGGACATCTCATCCGATGGTGTGCCAGCTACAGAGAAAGATGGGTGCATTACAGAGAGACATACACAAATATGTAGAAAAATATCCTATAACACTATGTTATCTTCTTAGTTATCGACACAGAAAACTCAGAAATACTGGCACATCAGAGGGATCAAAGGCAAGAGTTAGAGTGCTACTATGGCACAGAGGCAGGGTCAGTCCTCGGGGGGGGGGGAGGAATGCATCAGTGGGCCCCCTTAACCAGTAAGGGACAGAGAAGGGCACAAACTGCAAAGGCACCCACATAGCCCTTCACCTTTGGTCCAGCGCACTTACCATATCAAATCAAAAGAATTCAAACGAAAGCCCTCTCAACTGGATTCGACAGTACTAGGTGTGCATATTGCCAGGATGAAACCCCGGGAAACTCCGAGTACCAGAAGTGGGCCATTTACAAGATGCCATTCTGAGAATGGGCCAAAATGCATTGAAAAGTCCTATACGTAAACTGCGCCAGTCCCAAGCTCGGACACAGTCCAACCACAGGTATGACTGCAGTTTTTCTCAGAGCTGGGTGTGCACATTGCAGGAAAGGCAGTCCGGGAACTTTGGAGTACCCGGGGTGGGCCATTTCCACCAGGTTCCAGTCTGAGGTTTTAGGATTTTGCATGCATTTTGGCCCATTTACAGATTGGGACCTGGTGGAAATGGCCCACCCCGGGTACTCCAAAGTTCCCGGACTGCCTTTCCTGCAATGTGCACACCCAGCTCTGAGAAAAACTGCAGTCATACCTGTGGTTGGACTGTGTCCGAGCTTGGGACTGGCGCAGTTTACGTATAGGACTTTTCAATGCATTTTGGCCTATTCTCAGAATGGCATCTTGTAAATGGCCCACTTCTGGTACTCGGAGTTTCCCGGGGTTTCATCCTGGCAATATGCACACCTAGTACTGTCGAATCCAGTTGAGAGGGCTTTCGTTTGAATTCTTTTGATTTGATATGGTAAGTGCGCTGGTAAGGAACTGGACTACCAATAATTCTTGTGCAGCCCAGAGGCTTGGAGGAAGGGCACAACCCATAACTTTGTGCCAGATGCCTGGAAAAGATAGTAAGCAGCAGGCATCTTCTGTAGCTGCTCTGCCCTTCCCAAAGGGCCTATATAAAATGATAACCTTTCCCTGCAATGGGCTTTCTGCAACATACAGAGGATGTGGTTTTAAGGGGGAAGGGAAGATGCTAGAGATCCCAATGAGATTATGAAGATTGTACAATTGAGTACTGTATTTGTGGCTGTGCAGGATTTCAGGGGGGTTGAGAGGTCTCTTCACGAACGTATTATAGATGCAGTTTGCTAAGAGGCTGGGAGTGAGGCTAGGTTCAACAGAGGCTGTGGGTTCAACAGAGAGCTTATATTTCAAGAGGGAGAAGCGCGGGAGGACAGAAGAATAAACACAGCTCAGTAAGGGAAGCCTACCGAGTGAGGGGGAGTCGCGGCCCAGTTGCCCCAGCCTCCCTTTCTCCTTCTTGCCAAAGAGGCGCCCAATGGAGGATTTGATGCTTTTCTTCTTGGTGGATTTGTGCAAGGAATCCTGGCTGCTGTTGGTGGCCTCTGCTCCCATGCTGCTCCCATGGAAGGGAAGCGGAAGAAAGGGTGGGGTGAGGAAAGTCAGGTCCTCTCTGACAGAAAGACCCCCTCCCCTAAAAGGACACCTTTTCTGCCTTTGCTCACGCCACCCTTATCAATCAGGTTCAGGGCTCCAGCATAACCTATTAGTCCCCGTGTCCCACTAAGCTTTGAGTAGTACATGCAACCGAAATAAATGCATAGTCTGCTCCTTGGCTTTTTCTGTCCTGGACCACTGGTCAAAATGCATCCTGGTCCCTGGTGCCCCTGGACATTTGCATCTGTTGGGGGGTTTGTCTGCATCCCACTTATTTGCATCCCACTATCTTGGCAACAAACTATAACTGGGCAACACACCCCATGTTACATATCCTAAGCTCTTATCCTAGCCCCAACCCTACCTTTGCGGTTTAAAAATAAAAAAGTGCATCTAATATAAATATACATATATTGGGACACAAATGTCAGAGATGCAAAAAGAGCCAATTCGCTCCCTCCCAAACCTGGACTTCCTGCTGCTCTCACTCTCGCCACCCTTGTGTGGCCACCATATTTGCAGAGCCCAATATATCCCCATGCCTTATGAATATGCCCACAGCAGTATTTAAGTGTCTCCTGGCTTTTGGCCCTCTTGGTTAAATCACCAGAAAACACATCCGGACATTGGCTCAAGGCATTGCCTGCTTCTGTTTTCCTCTTGCATAGTCCCTTAATACCACTATCTTCACATAAGAGAATTCTCCCCAAAGCCAGCCTGGGTGGAGCTCATTGCCACCTAGTGTCTGTTTGACTGTATTACAAGGCGGCTGAATGCAAATCTCTTTTTTAGAATGCAAACCTCCTGCGGGGGTTCTTGCTTCCCTCCCTCCCTTGCCAGACTTCCCCGTATTGGCTCCAGAAGCTATATAACCCTTGGGAGAAGATGCACAAGGCAAACATTCTCCCTTTCATGCCACTCCTACATAACAGAGATCCTGCACTTTCAGAAGCTGCACCAACAGCAAACCTTCAGAAGGCTGAACTGAAGGAGCTGATCCAAGTCACAAAGGAAAGGCACTCTGCACATGCTCACACTCACTGTACCCTTGAAGTTGTTTTTAAAGATCCATCACCCTCAGGGGAAAGACATGTTTGCAGGTACGTTGCATGCTTGCCAGAACTTTTGAAATTAAAAAAAGCTGGCAGTTCTATAGACTTGCAGTAATAATAGCCACAATAATATTCAGGCTCTACTTATTCCTCAAACCTAGATCTATGTCCTGTCCACCTGTGCCACTTACCTTGTCCTCAGGTCTCTCCCATCTTCCAGAGATCCAGCCTGCAGAGCTAAGGCTTGGGTCATGCGCTCTAGGCGCATTGTACGGGGCGTGGAAGGAGCTGGGGGATCGCACAATGCCAGGGCCTTCTCCTCAGACACTCGCCCTTCTTCCTTAGCAACATGGTTCTGCTGCATGAGGGGAGGACACAAACAGAAAAACAGAAAGAGGGTTGAGAGGCACAGTTGGGGGGGGGGGGAGTCTCTCAAGCCGGGTGCACATGTGAAAACTGATGGAAGTGATGCTGTGGGAAATCTGCTCTTTGAATCTGCTCTCCAAAGGCATCTCATCTAAATTACACCTAAAGGTAATCGAGTTCAAGGATCTATATATAATCTCTTCTGCACACTGTTGGCACCAGGTTGTTGAGTGCCGTGGGACAAAGTCCTTCATTGGGGCCCCGATGGCAGCCCCCCCAACTACCTGCAAGCCCACTGGGCACTGCTGCTACCACCATTACTGATGCTTCAGAGGTGGACCCCATTTACAGACAAGGGCCTTCAATGAGTCCATGACCTCATGAGTCCATAGCATCAACCTGTGATGCTACCCCACATACAGCAATGCCTTGACTTTCATCGCTTTGCTCTTTCAGCTGTTTTCAATTATGACCACATTTCAAACTTTGCCCCCATGCTTTCCTCTTTTGTCCAATTTCATCCAATCTTCAGTGACATTCGTCAACGTTCTTATGCTTATTTTTCTTTTATTTCTGTGCACTTTGGTTTCGCATGTGTTATATAATTAAAATATTAATTAGTCGGCCAAAATAAATCTGCAAGCTAAATAAGGCTGACATTCACCCATTTTTTGACTTTCATTCATGCTCTTAGCAAGACTTGGCAGACGAAAGGGATCAATGGATCCCTGGATCCATTCATCGATATCAATGGATCAATGGATCACCTGAATCAATGGATCGATATCCTGGGATTTGTCACAGTAAGAAGAGATCCGTGTGAATAAGAGGACTCGCAACAGAAGTACCTGGACCATTCGAGAAGTGGTTTGGCCAGAACAAGGTAGGCCAAGCCACATCCAATGGGAAAGGCACTCCAGACAGAGCGCAATCCTAATCTGGAGTTAGGCTGGCACAGTTAGGCTAGCAAAGTTTGGCCAGCACAAGGGCCACCGTCAACAGCGTTTGGACCACTCTCGGAGTCAGGGAGGATGGCACACACTGGTGTCCTGGCCTCTCTGACTCTGAGAATTGTCCAAACATACTTTTTGGTGGCCCTTGTGCTGGCTAAACTTTGCTGGCCTAACTGTGCTGGCCTAACTCCCGGTTAGGATTGCGTTCACAATAACACAAGAGAACAAACACAAGGGCAACCTGCTGGATCTAACCAAATGGATCTGGATCTCCTGGATCCATCTAGTCCAGGATCCCTGCCAGAAGCGACCAACCAGATACCTCAATTAATAAAAGTCTATAGCTTTCTCAGTGGGCAAAGCACTTCATATGTGTTACCATGATGGCATCCTGACCACAATCCTGCAAAATATCCCTGCATCGCAGCCTTGGAGCAGTTTGCCTGAACCTTAGCGTGTTCATGGCAGAGATGACACTTGAACCAGGGAAGCCCTGATCAGTAGCTCAGCCATTCCCCAGCTAATAAGCTTCCCCTATTGTAGATCCCAGTTCTCCCCACCCCACCCCACCTCCGCAACCAGTCTCCATCGCCTCGCTGTTTCTGAACACGGCAGCTCTGCACGGCCATTACAACCTAACAGCCAATTATAAGCTTATCCTCCACAAATTTGTCTGACCTTTGGGCTATTGTAGCCGTGACAGCCACGTCTACTGTGGACTCTGTGAAACGGCACTTCCCCTTGCCAGTTTTGAACTGTCTGTCAATCAATTTGATTGGGTGAGCCCAAGTTCGACATCATGAGAAATAGGAAAAAAAAACACCTTTATCAACTCTCTCCATAATAATGATTTCAAACAATTTCATTTTGTCCTTTTGTTATCTGGCCGTGTCCCCACCAAAATATCCAAAGAACTATCAAAATATCCAAAATATCCAAGAAACCAAAATATCCCAGACACTTTAGCCTTTCCTTTTAGGGAAATTCCTCTAGCCCAATTATTTTAGTTGCTTGCTTCCATCAAGGGGCAGTCCAAGACCTCCTGATGCCTTGGGTGGCCTGCCAAATGCTGCCCTCCCTTGCCCAATGATGTGCCAGCCTCTGCTCCTCCCACTCTTCAATGCTCTAGCTCAGCACTCCCCTCCACATTTCCTCTTTCTCTGTCCCCCTCTTGCTTTTCCATTCAGGGAGTAAAAGGAAACCGAGGAACAATGGAGGCAAGTTGGCAGACAGAGATGGGCTCCCTTCCCAACCCCACAGCAAGCTGCTTCCTGGGGCGACTGCTTCAGTTGGCCTCATGAATGGGCCGTCCCCACTCCTGCCTCTTGCTGGGGTTGGTAGCCAACCTGCAACCTCCTGGGAATGAATGCCAAATGACCCACCAGGTTTCCTTGGGGAAAAAAAAAGCTTTTCTTTGACATGGCATATGAAGTACACCTAGCGAACAACTCATCTTTAGCAGTACAGTAATGGTCACTGATATCCAAGTGTGAATGGGCCACCGGATGCCAGATTCAGCCCTTCGCCCCTTAAAAGACTTTGGAAAGCAAGGCTGGGAAGGACCACTGCTTGATGCCTTGAAGGTTCACTATCAATCAGATAACTGGATCAGATGGGCTGATGGTCTGTCTCACTATACCCTATACTATACTGTCTCACTATACTGTCTCACTTTACCCCTGCTAACTGGGCAAGAGGCACTTTTTCAAGTGGTGTCCTCTTATATTTAGCAGGGGGAGAGCAATTGTCCCTCTTCACCCCAGCACAGTGTCTTCTTGTGGCTGTTGCTGGTGGTGTTCTCCATTCTTTTAGATTGTGAGCCCTTTTGGGACAGGGAACCATTTAACTTTAATGTTATTATTTGCCTGTAAACCGCTTTGTGAACTTTGTGTTGAAAAGCGGTATATAAATATTAGTGATTGATTGATTGATTGACTATAAGGCAACTTCTTAAAGGTTAGCCCAAGCAGTAGGATTTCTGGGGGGAGGGACAGGGGTGGGACCCCTTTCAAGACACCCTGTGAGGCGTCTCTTCTGGTGCTTATGGAGCCTGAATTACGGAGCCATGGGGCAGCACACAAAGTCCATGTTTCCTGCCCATCCCCATGCGCTACGCACCATTTTTTCTCCATCACGAGCAGGGCTGTGGGGTGCTAAGCGGGGAGTGGAATGGCCGCTGCTGGGGGGAGAGGGGCTCGCCAGAGTGGAGCTGGTGACCGAAGGAGGAATAGAAGCGCCTGAGCGGTATCGGCCCAAAGAACCATCCAAGCTGGCGCTGGTCACCCGGCTCTCGATTTCCTCGGCTCGCTGCTCTGTGGACTCCTTTTCCTCCTGGATAAGTCTTGAAGAGAAAAAAAAAATGTGTGAGCGGCTTAGGGATAATCGAAGCCACATGTTTTATATGGATCTCCCTGTTCAAACTCTTTTGCCAAGAAAGTCTTCTGTCAGCCAATTAACACCCCAAATCTATCTGGTGGAACAAGCTTTCTGCCAATAGTGACTGCCTTATGGCAATCACTAAAGGGCTTCTGGCAGCGCATGGAGCTACACGCTTCTGGCTCACCTCTGGAGAGGCCCCATGCATGGTGGGGGCCGCTGGAGAACCGGTAACCAAGATAGGCCTCTGAAGGCCTAAACTGGAGTTAGGCCAGCACAGTTAGGCCAGCAAAGTTTGGCTGACACAAGGGCCACTGTAAAGCACATTTGGACAACTCTTGGAGTCAGGGCGGATGGCGCACGTCTGTGCGCTGGCCTCTGTAACTCCGAGAGTGGTCCACTCCGAGAGTGGTCCAAACATATGGTGTCTCTTGTGCTGGCCAGCCTAAGAGTGTTGGCCTAACTCCAAGTTAAGATTGCATTCTCAAGTTAGGGGGAGGTGGGCGGTGGAAAAAGGAGGGCAGAACAGGATGTGATGGGGATGTGGGGGAAGCGGATCAGGCCCAGGAGGGGGATGGATTTGGTGGCACTGGCGGCTGCTGAGTTTCATGTGGAAGAGAATGAAAACCCAATATTCCCCTATTTGCAATGGTACAGTCCACGCTACCGTCTTGGGACCTGAGCAGAATAGGTGCATTCTTCTGCAGGCATAGACCAGGTCAATGAGCAGGAGAAGAGGGGGGTGCAAGATGGGCTGGGGGTTTCCCCAGGATGACAGACTTCATGTGTGTGATCCAGGGATGAGTTCAGAAGAGGCCAGGAGAGTAGGGTTTGGAGAGTGAGCTGTACTGGGGAAAAGACTTGAGTCTTTGGAATGCTTGGAGGCTGAGGGAGAGCGGCTGGTTGACAGGAGCAGGATGAGGTGCCTCCTGGGAAGGCACTTACATTTGCCTACTGCAAAGAAGCAGCTGGTCAGGACAACTCACTTGATTTCTTTGTTGATGGCTTCCAGCTGCTCCTGTAGCATTATGGCTAGGGTTTGCACATCCGCCTGCCCGCTGGGGGAGAGCAGGTCGGCGGAGCTGAACAGGGGGGTCTCGCTCGTCTTCATCCGAGCCGTCCAACCCGCCCTCGAAAGGGCCCCCAGCTGCCTGCTGGGCCCGCTCCCACTCCTGAGAGGGCAGCATCTGCGGGGGGAAAGGGAGAAGAGAAATGACAAGGTGTGACCCAGCTTGCGTGAAGAGGGCACCAGTTATCCTAGGCATCGAAGGAAGTCCATCACTTAAGGCCCACTGCAGGAAACAGCAGTAGGCCTGCTTCCTGCTACCACTGAAACCAAGGCCATGACTCTCCCCCCGTCTCTAACCCCTGAACTGCTCTGCTGTGAGGGTAACCCAGGCCCCAAAAGCGACATTAAGAGGGACACTCACCAGGTGGATATCCAGTGGAAATTGGGTTAGGGGAAAAAAGAGAAAATATAGTTATGGGGAACTGAAAGGAAAAGGACATCAGCTCTGCTAGGTTCACCACATGTCCAGCCACATGCACCTCACCACATGTCCAGCCCCTCCAGCTCTCATGTCTCAGCTGTGATCTAGGACAGTGGTGTCAAACATACGGCCCACAGGTCAGCTGTGGTCCCTGGAAGCAGTTTATCAGGACCCAATGATGATTGGGCTCTCCTAGCCTGATAATTTGAGTCTCTCACATCTTGAAATTCCGAACAAGACTTGCACATTTTCTCTTCTGCCATTTGCAGCTCTAGTTTCTATCTGAGAACAAAGTGCTTACCTTCTAGCCATAATCTGCTTAATGACATCACTTCCTGCTTAACGACATCACTTCTGGCCCTCAGCAGGAGCTGTGAATGCTATTCGGCCCACTTTTTGAAATGAGTCTGACACCCCCAAGGGTGCAATCCTAAAAAACTTTCCAGCATCTCCAAGGTAAGGAAACAAACATTCCCTTACCTTGAGGAAGCCTCCGTGACTACTATGGGACACAGCACATGCTTCATTGGCACAGCTTAGTTAATGCTGAAAAGTTGGTTAGGACTGCGCCCCTAATCTAAGTCTCCATGTCTTTAGTCCACTCTCCAAAGGCAACCAAATTTTACTCTGCAGTCTGTTGCTACACCTGAATATCTGGCAATTCCCAAGCCAGTAAACAACTGCAGACTTTCTCTTCTCTTTTTCATTGCTCAGGGCTTTGTTTCCAAATGTCCAAAAATCCACAACCTCCGAATTCTGAGATTTGCTGAACCATAACAAGACAAGCAATTGCACACTCCTGGACCCAAATAGACAGGAACGCCAAGGCACCCGAGTCCACTGACAGAGCGGTTTTTAAAACATGCAATAAAATAGTCAGCAAGGGATATTGTTTTCGAACAGGTAATGGAAAAGAGTTCAGGGACCTGAGAGAGGCAGAGATCCACCATCAACTATCATGCCACAAAAGTCACACTCACAAACTAAGTTTTGCAATAGCTCCACGTCTGTCTACATCTCAAATGACAACACTACAGCTGAGAGGGAAGCTCTGACAATAAAGGACAACGAGGGATTGAAAAACACAGACAGACACCTGAAAGAGGAAACTAACCTGGGAATGCCAGCCATGGAAATGATGCTTGGAGAAATGCCTGGATACTCTGCAGCAAGTTAGTGAGTGACTGGTGACTGGTGGGGGAAAGGCTAATATGGAAGCACCCCTAAACTACAGGGTCATGGAGAGTGAACAGCAGTCCCACATATTGTTCCTTATGGTAATTTCTCAATTTCTCATTTTGTTCCCCATGCAGCGTTTCCCAAACTGTGGGTCTGGACCCAATTTCTGGCAGGTCCTGCAGAGCCTCCAGTGAAAAAAACGGGCCATGGAAAGATCAGATAACTAATTGCTTTAAGCCCTGGGGCTGTTGAAAACATCAGATGGGTGCTAATTGCCCTGCAAACAGGTAAGGTCCTGCAGTTTGCAGGCTTGTGTAAATATAGGGAGATAAATGTTTGAGTGTCTTTTTTTCTACATCCATCAATGACAGATAGTAGGGGCAGGTAAGACTGGGAACAGAATCCTAACGGAGAGTTAGGCTGGCACAGTTAGGCCAGCAAAGTTTGGTCAGCACAAGGGTCACTGTAAAGTATGTTTGGACCACTCTTGGAGTCAGAAAGGCCAGCACAGAGATGTGCACCATCCTCTGACTCTGAGAGTGGTCCAAACGCGCTTTAAAGTAGTGCTGGCCAAACTTTGCTAGCCTAACTGTGCCGGCCTAACTCCAGGGTAAGATTGCGATATTGGTCACATAACTAAGGGCGCAATCCTAAACTCAGTTAGGCTGGCATAAACTAAGCCAGCAAAGTTTGGCCAGCACAAGGGACACCATAGAGTATGTTTGGACCACTCATTTGGACCACTCTTGGAGTCAGAGAGGCCAGCACACAGACATGAGCCATCCTCCCTGACTTCTAGAGTAGTCCAAAAACGCTTTATGGTGGCCCTTTGCTGACCAAATTTTGCTGGCTTAACTTATGCCGACCTAACTCCAGTTTATGATTGTGCTCTCTAAGTCAGTCAAGCCTTGAGGCTATTCCTTATGGCTGCCTTATTATGATAAATGGATCAAGGTTGCTTTTGGGGGGTAAATAAATAAAATATCTCTTTCTAGACCGTGTTTTCAAAAAAAAAAAAAAGTCTCATAAAGCTAGGTAGGTCCCGATAGAGTGTCATTTTAAAAAGTGGGTCCAATGCTAAAAAGTTTGAGAACCACCGATGTACAAAATGCAGATATGACATCATCACCAGAAACTGGGTTCCAATGATGTCATGTCTCACATTTTGTACTGTCCTGGAGACTTGTTACCGTGGAGAACAAGACTCAGGCTTACTGCTTTTGCTGTCAGTCATGCACACACTAGTGTATCCAGTTCTAGACTGAGATTCTCTTCCCATCAAATGATGCAGACCCTAAATGTTACCAATTCCACCCCGCACTCCTGACTGACTCCTTCCTTGTCAGTGCTGGACTCTTTGTTTTCCGACTGCCCAACCCAGTAATCCCATACCTTGGTGGCTTCATCCTTGACGGTCCAGCGGCCCTTCTTTGAACGTCTTGCCACGCCAGCACTGCTGTAATGGTCCACGTGGGCCCCCACGGGCAGCGTGGGCGCCTGGGAGTAACGCAGCTCCAACGCGCTGCCCGGCAGAGACCTCCGTGGAGCAGGAAAAACAAGATTGTGAGCAAGAATGTCCCCACCATCTAAATCACCAAAACCCCACAGTATGGAGGAACAGCCATATTCTTCCCCCAGTCCAGCCCCTCTGGGCACTTAATGTTGGAGCACTAAAACAGACTTCCTTGAAATCCTGACAAAGATGGGCATTGCCACTGAAACCTGATGGGAGAGGCACCAGAGACGTAAGGCACTGGGGTGTCTTCATGGCAGGGGTGTGCCAGGAAGAGAACTGAATCTTGACAGGCACCTTTCCCCCAAAATCGATAGGGGGCACTAAGTCTAGGTAGGTGATACTCCCTAGGTAGGTAGATGATCCTTATCCAGACATCCAAAATCCAGACATCATCGTCCAAGACTTTCAAAACCTATAAAAAGGCCTTGTGCTTTTTCCCCACATACAGGCTGTAAGTTCTATTCTCTGCTCTGTGCTATATGCTTATACAGACATTGTTGAAAAATATCAAAGAGGCCAGCAGACCTCCAAACGGGTCACAGTGAAAAGAGCAAGAGGAAGCATTTCTCGGGATGCAATTATTCCAAAAGCCAGAAAAATCTGACATCCGGACATCTTCCCGTCCTAAGCAGTCCGGATAAGGAATAATTGTAAAGCAGGGGGCACACATTGGAAGCTGTTTTCTGCTAAGTTATACCCTTTGTTCATCTGCACTGACTGGCAGCTGCTCTTTGGTAGGGAAGTGCAGTCAAGGGAGGCAGAGCTCAGCCTCCCCTCGGATTGCGCATGCGGTTTCTGAGTGGTTGTGCGATCACAGGGGAGGCTGAGCTGCCGCAAGCTATAATCTCTCCAAGTCTCTCTGAGAGACTAGAGCTGCAGCATTGGCAGCTCAGCTTCTGTTATGATTGTGCAGGTGCTGGGGCTACTGGGAAGCCCCTAGCATGCCTTGACACGTGATGTCACCTGCGAGCTCTGCAGGTGCTGCTCTGCAGGTCTTGGACCTCCCTGCGCATCACTGCTGTTTGGGGTTTCAGTCAAGGGTCTTTCTCAGCCCCAGCTGGAGATGCTTCCGGGGCTTGAACCCGAACCGTCTGCATGCCAAACATATGCTCTACCACTGGGCTACAGCCACTCCCATACACAGGGGGGCCATCTTACCGGGAGTAGGTGGAGACTGGGCGCCCGCGGAGTTGGTCTATTTCCATTTGCATTCTCTCAATCTCTGCTAGGAGTTGCTCCTGTAAATCATGTGCAGAGAAAGATGTTGGTAGGTGAAACTAACCTAGTTGAACTCAGAGGTGCCACCGCCCACCTCCATCCTACTTCCCTCAGGGAGCAATCCTAACCTGGAGTTAGGCCGGCACAGTTAGGCCAGCAAAGTTTGGCTGGCACAAGGGACACTGTAAAGTATGTTTGGACCACGCTTGGGGTCAGAGAGGCCAGCACAGACATGCGCCATCCCCCCTGTGGTCCAAACGTGCTTTACGGTGCCCCTAGTGCCGGTCAAAACTTTGCTGGCCTAACTGTGCTGGCCTAACTCCAGATTAAGATTGCGCCTTCACTCTTCCTCTACCTCTGGCTCACAACCCCCTGCCCTGCCTCTGCCCCAATTTCTGAATACCCGCCCCCCCCCCACACACACACACTTCTGAGTCCCATTAAACCACTCGCTCACTTGCTAATGCTTAGTTAGTCTCACCTTGTTTGCAAGCAGCTCATCCTGAACCTTCTTCATGTTGGCAATTTCTTCACTCAGGGTGTTCTTGAAGAGGAGGGGGCAAGAGTGGAATGGGAGAAGCCGAAAGAAAGGTTCGATGAGAGCAAGAAAGACAAGACAGGCCTCCTGTCAGGGTATTCCTCAACCCTTCCCTGCAGGCCGCGTATCTTCCCCACCCACCCTAGCAAACAGGGAACTGCATTCAGAATGGATCTGAGGCCTGCCCCCATAAGGTGACCAAGAGTTGGCTGAAGGAGTCTGCTGTGTCATCTTGACTCCTGTGTTTAGTTTTATGTTCACCTCTTCTTCACGGCTGCCTGCGCTGTCACAAACGACCCCACCTGCAGCCAAAGCCAATCCAGAATTGCAAGCTGACAGCCATTCAGAAGGTCTAGGCAGACTTCACATCCAAGTGGTTAGAACTTCAGGTGCCATCTTCCTTGCCTTCCCCTGGCTCCTTCCCAGCTTACAGGCAAAGGTGTACCAGAGTGCAATTCTAACCTGGAGGTAGGCCGGCAGTTAGGCCGGCACAAGGGACACCATAAAGTATGTTTGGACCACTCTCAGACTCAGAGAGGCCAGCACACAGACGTGCACCATCCTCCCTGACTCCGAGAGTGGTCCAAGCACGCTTTACAGTGGCCCTTGTACCAGCCAAACTTTGCTGGCCTAACTGTGCCGACCTAACTCCCGGTTAGGATTGCACACCCAGGGACAGTTGCTCTGAAGGACACTTCTATGAAAACCCCAACTCATTACCACCTCACCATGGACACAGCCCAGACATCTACCTTCTCCTCAAGGGCCCCCATTCGTTCTTTGAGGTGCAACTGGAGGCGCTCATTGGATTCAGACAGCAGCTTGTCCACCGTTTCTGAGAGGCGCTTGTTGTGTTCATCGTTCATTTTCTCCCTCTGGCGTGCCTGTTTTTCGAAGGAGGAAGCAGAAGTTGAGAAGAACTACATCTGCCTTGGCAGAGGAAAGGCGGGGTAGAAATTTCTTAAATAAATTAAATAAATAAATAAATACCTGGTGCTCCCCTCTTCAAATGTCAGCTGTTGTCCACAAGCTACTGTCCAACTTCCCCACTTATCTCCAGAAACCAGCTCCCTCCTCTTGTTTGCACCTAATGACCACCTCCCTCTTTCCAGCTTATTTTTATTTTACAGTTTCACTCTCTTTTGTCCGCACAAAAAAACCCCAGGCAAACGAGGCTGCCATGTTACAGATATGAGAACCACTGCTGAGAGAGACAACCAAGGTTGTCCCACTGAATCTATAGCTGAAGTAAATAGGTCAACCTTTGCTTCCGAAGACCTACCTGCTACCCAATAGATTAAACCATTCGTCCCTCGTGCTTGGCGTTGTCCTTCCCCCATCCCCAACAGAAATGGGGATTTCATTCATCCCCAATGAAATGACCCCATTGGAGGGAGCCCTCTCTCTAAAAGCCCAATCCTACCCCTCACCACTGAAGATGATACAGTCATCCTGACAGAGCATGAGGGGCAGCCAAAATGATGGGGGGGGGGGGTTCAACCAGAATGACACGGCAGCAGTGCATTGTTCACACTGGGGCTTTTATAACATAACAGAAGATATGTTATTGTAAAAGGCCCCTACGATTGGGACGTCAGTTGTAAAGTTTTTCCAGCTCCCACCTCCCAAATTCTATTCCCACTTCCCATCTTGCCCTCACCCTTTGGAGCTCTTGGTTTTTCTCTTCTAGCTGGGCTTCAAGTTGACGCAGGCGCTCCTCAAAATTCCCATGGCGTTCTTCTGCCTAGAGTGGCGAATGAAAGCTCAAGTTATGCCATGCCTTCCTTTCAACTCATGGCTCACCCTCTACTCTTGAATTCACTCTGACCCACGGCTCCCTTTTCACTCCTCCCGCTGGCCACTTTCTCTACCCTCCCCGCCACACTCCGAATTACCCCTCCACTGTCTGTAGTACCTTATTGAGGGCAGCTACTCGCTGGGCCAGCTGAGCCTCAATCTCAGGCAAGGTCTCGGCCTTCTGAAGGGTCTGCTGAAGTTTCTGCTTGGCATCTTCCAGCCAGTCTTGTAGCTGTCTGTTCTTCTCTTCACTCTGCACAGAGGAAAAGATTAAAATCTTTAGTTCCTCATTAAGGAACTAAACCCCAAGCAATTGTCTGTAGGAACTTAAGAAGAAAACACAGAAAACCCAGGTCGGTGATAAGGGAAAACAAATCCATCTCAACTGTCTGTAGTGGTATAGAAGGTGCTAGAACATTCAGGAAGTGTGACCTTCCAAGGCCCTATGAGCAAGGATGAGAAATATGCGAAATGCTAGCAAGTGACTGAGAAAGGAGATAGCAAATGGATAATCTCAGTTAGGCTGGCACAGTCAGGCTGGCATTTTTGGCTGTCACAAGGTAAAGTATGTTTGGACCACTCTTGGAACGCAATCCTAAGTTGCACTGGAACAGGCAGTCATCTATAGCTATGTACTGGCACAGTGAGTATTGAAGGACTTCGGGAATCTGCTGGAAAAAGTCATAAAAACGAGGAACCTGTAAAGCTACCTTTAGAACTACCTGCATGAACAGGGAAAGCTCTGGGAGAGTGTTGGGGACAGGCAAACTCTAGCAGGGAGGTGCTAGGAACAGCCAAGATGATCGGTCTGTATAATACTGAAGATGAAAGACAAGCAGGAAATGGGGACTCACTTGTCTGTATAGGGATTCCTTACTGGCCAATTCATTCTCCAGTTTGTCGTTGACATCATGAAGAGAGGTTGCCTCCCTCTGAGCACTCAGGTAGCGTTTCTCCAGCGTAGTGATCCGCTCCTCCATGTCCTCCCGCTGGGCTAGTGCCTACCACCACACGAAGGGAGTAATAGTGAAGTGACACATGGTAGGTCACAGGCACTGCCCTCCCTCCCATTGCTGTGAAACACATCACACCCCAGCACAGACACTTCAGGCGCAGACCGTGGGAGACAGGGCAGTTCCCTGTGACTCACAGCCAGATGCATTGCAATACTGCTAGGTATTCAGGTGCCACGTGGGCGGACCCTCCCCCTCGCAGTCAGAGCCATTCTGGGTGGCAAGAGCAATGCGGAAGTGTCTCCTGATGTCATTTCTGGGCATGACATCACTTCCAAGTTAATGACATAACTTCTGGGCAAATTGTTATTCCAAGAAGTGGATCCCAGTGCTACAAGGTTAGAGAACTACTGTTAAAAGACTTCTGTCATGCCCTGTCTTAGCTTCCTGCTTATCCAGCCAAAAAAGCTCTGATTTCTTAAGGCAGGGGCAATAATGTTTTTCAGGAGCCACAGTATTATCCAAACACATGGTGGTCTAGCATTGGCCCATGAGGCCTCTTTTGGCGACCCTTGAGAACCCTGCTGCACCCACCCCTTCCTCCAGTGGCTTTTCGATCTCCTTGCCCTGCCATTCTGGCTTTTCCTTTAAAGGAGAAGCCAGGGGAATTGAAAAGCCCCGCTGCACCCACCGCCTTCTCCTCTGGCTCCTCCTCCTGCCTCCTGGTTCCAAACCCGGAAGTAATTGGCATTATCACATCGCCAGCAATTACTTCTGCAACTGCGCCCTCAAGGGTGGAGCCAGCGTACTGCGGCCCCCTTAGCAATCAAAGCTGGACTGCCCTGTCCAAACAGGAGTTGTATTCCGCTGCACAAGCCAAACCTGCCATGAGTAGTAAGGCACAATGACACTGCGGGGGCCTTCTGTGAGTCAGCGGTTCCCCCCAGCAGCTCAGGCAGAATTGTGGGACAGGGAGACGGCAGATCGGCACTGCTCCTACCTCCTTGAGGTCCCGCTGTAGCTTGGCATTGATCTCTTCGGACTTGATGAGGTCCCGCTGGGCCGTTGCCAATTCTTCCTCCAGCTCGGCCATCTGCCGGCAGAGCAAGGTCAGCCGTTCCTTCAGCTGGGATAGCTCCCCTCGCTGGCGCTCCAGGACTTCTTCCAGCTCCGATTCTCGACCACCACGTCCTAAGTCAAGGGAACCTGATCCATTGGCCTGAAGCGTTATGGGGAGGGAGGGCAAAGGGCATTATTATATCATCTCCCCTTTTCAATACTCATGCAACTGTCACCACCGACTATTACACACACACCCATATAGGAAGGCCTATAAACCAGTAGCAAGAGCATCTGCCTTGCATGCAAAGGTCCTAGGCTGAATTCTTGTATCTCCAGCTCAAGGGCCTCATATAGTAGGGCTGGGAAAGACAGTTGTCTGAAAAGCTTTGGAGAGCTGCTGCCAGCCAGAGTAGACTATAACGCCAGGCTACATGGACCAAGGGAGTTGACTCAGTACTCTCTTATCTTCCTCCCACAAGTGAACTACAATGTTCTCTGAACACATGCCAAGTCAGGCCACTGAAATGCTGAGTCAGGCGACTGCCTGCACTGGCTTGCTGTAGTTCTGCAGGGTTTCATACAGGTCTCTCCATGTTTCCCAAGACCTTCTGCATACAAAGCGTGCGATCTACCATTGAGCTACACCTCTTTCTGGGTATCTGCTGCGTCATCCCTAGTTCTAAAGGGAGGGGGAAAGGGGTCCTTTCTAACCTCCTTTCTATCTTCCCAATTATTTATTTTTTAAAGAAAAAAAAGGAGGCACCCAGGACTACTCAAAACTGCATAGACTCTCCAGGTTTGAAAACAGCGGGAAGGGGAAACTGAGACATAACCTAGAATGGCATCATTCTAACTTATGAACTTGATGGGCTGGGAGGGGGCTTCCTGCATCATGACTAATAGGCTCAAGTGGCATTTTGCAGTACCGGCACAAAGCTCCATAAGCCTGTGGGGAAACAAGAGGCAATCAGGATGAAGGGAGAAGAGTTTTACAAAGCCAGTTCAGAGGGAGGGAGGAGCATGAAAAGTGGGATTTGCAACAAATGAGTACGGAGACCAAGGGCAAACTTCGAGAAGAAGAACGAAGAAGCAGGAGAATGTGAAGCACCAAGGCAGGGTTACAAGTTGGAGAACAAAAAAAACCAAAGGAGCAGAAGACAAAAGAACAGAATGTTTGTATACGAAGGAAGTTCCAACATATGTGAACGGACGTTTATCCCCTGGTTCTGCATGGGGGACACTCAGAGTGCAAGCGCCTGCTTCTGGACCTTACACCTCTTTTTCTATAGTACTTACACAAATCTGGGCATCCCCTTCTTTGCTGGGGTCATCAAGACCGGATCGGCGTCGGGCAAGCTGCTCTCGAAGGGAGAGAGACTGCAGACAGGAAGTGTGGGAGGAAGGAAAAGAGCAGGCACAAAGGTGTATAATTAAATTCAAATTGATGAACAAGAGGCAGGGAGCAATTGACCCAAACCTTTTCAGTACTGCCAAGGAATCTTTTTTTCTGTTTGGGGAATACACTAGCACCTCAGTATCCACTGATTTGGTATCCACTGATTTGACACCACTGATACCAGGGTCCATTTTACAATGCCTTGTAACAAGGAAAAAAAAGGACAAAATCCCATTTCCTACCTTCTATTAGATTCCACTATTTACCCAATCTAGTGGCTGAAAGTGGTATAATGCCTATAGCAATGCATTCTAGGGCGAGACTGGAGGAGCAAGAAACCTGGAAGTGGGTCTTTAAAGCTATTTTTCCATTGATTTCAGTGACCACTGATTTTGGTATCCACCGGGGGCTCCAGAACAAAACCCCAGTGGATAACAAGGCACGACTGTATATTGCCAACATGAAATATTAGCCACCACGCTAAATGAAAAGACATTATTTCCATAAGAGTTGCTACTCCATTGTGGTTCAGCAAGACTCCCACAGGCTCCATCCCCAGGCATCTTGATTAGCTTGCAGCTGACTTCTGGGAAGGCCCAAGGCTATAGACATGATCCAGTAACTTTGCACAGGCTCTTGAGGGGGGGCAAGGCTGGGTTTAAAAGTACTGCTTCTTGTTCACAAGCTGATGGACCCCACAGAGCTGGAGTGGATCAAAGCAAGGGGTATAAAAAGCACTGGAGGAATTGGGGGTGCTAGATTTGGCATCCCACATCCCACAAAAATGATTGACTCTGTTACCCTGGAAGCCTCAGTCCCCCAATCTTTTAGCAAGGCAATAGTATCACCAACCCCAGACATCAGCCTGCAGATCATAGCCACATTAGCCCCCAATTCCAATTAATTAATCCCAGGGACCTCTTTGTCCATAGCCCATAATCAAATCCTCCCACAATGGTCCCATAAGCCCGTTACTGGTTTCAATACACCACCAACTGGAAATCACTTTTTGACTGTTGCCCAGAGTTGATGTGTGTGGTACCAATTGCATCCCTACAAATCTCAGACATGTACACTACTATTGCAAGCAGAGGGGAAACCTCCTTCATACCTCCTGATTGGACATTTCCAGTTCCTCCTCCAACACAGCAACCCGTTCCAATGCTACTCTCAGCCGTTCTCGAACCTGCCACATACCGACAGAGGATGAAGAGGAGTTAGCATCAGCTGGGCAATACAGGCACACTCATCCTGCTCCTTAAGGCCTACAATTCCTGCCTCCCGCGGAACTTCATCACTTCCTTAAGGTTACCCTATATTCTCCCCTCATCCACCTTAACAACGAGTAAGGGGCTCCTGACACACATGTTTCCTCACAGGCTCTGCTAACCCTCCATCACATGTACGGCATTGGGGTTCCTTAGGCAACAGCCCAGATTTTCACTCACTTTACATTGTGTACCACTTGGCACTTCCACATGCATGACCTAAAAATGCCTCCTTATATTTTTCTCTGGCCAGCAAAACTACTGGCTGGTGTGCTTAAGTAGGTGTGCTTAGGACTTCAGTACACAGGGCCCACCCCAGCAGCAGCGGGGCCCAATGTGAAACATTTTGGCAGAACCCCTCCTACTCACAAAGCAGCCGCTGTGAACCCAGGGCTGACGGTGCCACGTGCAAAACACGGCACTCGGAAATAGGTGGCGGTGACACAATGACATCACTGCCAACTGCTTCCAAGAGGTCTGATGTTGAGCCAATCGGACTGGGGGGGGGGGGTGGCGGGGTGGGCAGGCATCCGCTTACTGATAATGAGCGCCAGTTACAGTGTGAGGTAGTCGGCGCCCTGCTCGCCACCATAGTGAACAGGCCTGTCATGCAATGAACCCAGTTCAGTGAAATTGGCTGCATTGCCCTAAGGCCGTACAGGACAGGGGAACCCTCACGTATAAAAAAATCTGCGGTTAATTAAACCCATGGATTTCCCCCTCCCCCAGGGCTATCTGAGCCCCACTGAGGCTGCGCATTAGCAGGCAGTCTTGGCAGGGCTCAGAATGGGGGAATTTCCCCCCACCCTCCAACTAGCGGAGTTGTGTTCTGCTGCTGTCTGGAGGGGTTTCTGAGGCCCACTGAGACCGCACGGGTCCTCCCACGGCCTCAGTGGGTCTCAGAATGGCCATTTTGGCTGATAAAATGTCACTTCCCAGTTTCTGAGGGAAACCAGAACTGACAGTTTTGCATTGCGAGGTCTGGGAGAGCCCCGGAGGGGACCGGAGCTGTCACCTTCAGAGGCTTTGGTTGAGCTTAACTTGGGTCAACATGGGTTCGGGGGACCTGCATAGAGTCAAATCTGTGGATGAAAAATCCACAGATAATTAGGCTCAACCGGTATAGTAAGTACAATTGAGGCTTCCCCTTGAGGGCATCTGGGAAAAATGCCTCCCCTCATCCTGCCTTGTCCCTATACTTCCAAGTGTTTTTTTCACCTTCTCATCCAGGGCCTTGTGGTGTTCAAAGAGAGACTTGAGGGCCTTCAGCACCTCCACCTCACTGGAGACACCAGCTGGTGACTGAGCCTGGCGCTTCACCACTGTCATGCGGAGGGAGCGTTCATGTCGCGATACTAGGCATTCCAGGTGTTCCAAAAGCAGCTGGGAAAGAAGGACAGACAAGGAAGCTCAGTGGATAATGGAGACACATTATGGAGCACACAGCTGGAGATGGAGTTTAGACATCTAACCTCCACAGTTCCTGATTGCCACCCAAACTCTTCAGTGCTTTTCTAAGAAGGCCTCCCCACCCTCTTTCAAAAGGCCACCTACAACCAAGCCGATAACCCTTGAGGTGTCCATAAGCAGGCATGGCAGAAAGTCAGCTTTGTTTTCCAAAGCAGTGGTTTCCAAACTTACCATGATCATGGTGCCCTGTCACAGTGTCACCATTGCCTGGGTTTCTGGGGGCCACCATCTTGAGTTGTATGAGATCTCAAGTGAATCTTACGCATTTCAAGATGGCGTCCACCAGGAGAGCCAGTAAGAAGCTGCTGCCAAGGACATCCCGTGGAGCCTCTGTGAGTTCGCTGAGGCACCCTTGGGCACTGCAAAATAAGTTTGGGAACCACTAAGCCAAAATAATGATGGATTCTACCAGGAAAAAACAAGAGAAAGAGGGAAAAGTGTTTGCTCCTGTTCTAAAAGGAAAAACAAGGGCAGCATCCCCAAATCAACATTAAAATAATGACAAACTAATGAAATCCAATACACAAAGAAAAAGTGAATAGAAAAATAATAGAAATATGTATTATAAATACCTGAAAAAATCAATAAACAATGGTAGCAGGGATCATTGTTGTACCACAGATGAGGCATATGTTCACTTCTGTCATTGTTTATTCAATTTAACCAAGTATTTACATATCTCTATTATTCAGTTGTCATTTGCGCATTACATTTCATTAGTTATTCATTATTGTTATTGCTAATGAAAGGGGCTTTATTGAGAGACAGAGACCAAGTTAATCTTTCAGACATTCAGAAGAACGACAGAAGACACTGAGGGACACTCATATGTAGCACACTAAGACACCAGCGTTTTGGTTGTGTGATTTTTTTTTTTAGACAGGATGTGGCATCCCAAGACACTACCGCACAATTCACATATTGTGTAATATGTAGTGGCTGTTGGAGTTAGGCCTTGTACACTCTTTCTTGTCCTCACATGCTCAAAGTGCCACCCTCATTTTTTGGTTCAAGCAAACCATGGTTTGCCATGATGTCTGAAATGTTCAAACTATGGTTTCCACAAATCAGAGTTTGCCCCTAAAGTAGAATTCAAAACTACAATTTGAACTGGGTTCCAATTCTGGTTTATGGTACCCACAGTTTGCTTGATTTGGCTACGACAGCAAACAGCAAGTGAACTAGCAAGTGAGGAAGGAAATTAGAATGGTTTTGAACAGCCGTCTCCAAACTCCAGCCTGTGAGCTGGATCTAGTGTCTGTTGCCTCCCTCCCTCAAGTGACCCACGCTTACTGTTCTGCTGGGGAGCAAAGTTACAGCCACAGCTAAAGCACCCAGATGTCGTTCTGGGCAGGAGCAGCTGGCTGCAATTACACTTGGATATTGTATTCATAGCTGTAACTTTGCTGCGCAGTAGAATGTAGTAAGTGTAGGTTGCGCCGGGGAGACTTTCGGCGATTTCAGTGGTCTCTATTTTGGAGACCGCTGCTTTAGAAGATAAATGCATAGGCCTGAGGCAAGGCCACAATGGTCAAACTATGGCTTGCCCATTATATGCTTATTTATTTCATTTATTTCCTGCCTTTCTTCCTTCAAGGAACTCCAGGCAGTGCACATAATGTTCCCAAGCAGTCACGCATCTCAGCAAGGACCACTGTGACTACTGGCTTAGCTTCAGCAAGATGGCTCTATCTTATGCCCTCAGACCATGCCCTTGGACCGAGGAAATGCAAATGAGCCCTGCGTGTTTTCTTATGAATCCACTTAAGAAGTCTTCCAGGGTTGAAACTGAGGCTACGACTTTCTCTTCTGCAGAATGAATTAAAAATTATTCTCATTCATTATCACAACCCTCTCTGTTGTGAGGAAGGTGACAGTTGTTCCAATAACAGAATTGAAGCCAAGAAATAGTGATATACCAATTTTATTGCTGGGCTGTAGCCAGCTGTAAGTTCTGAACCTGAACTCTGAGGTGCAAGTTGAACAGGCTAGCCAGTGGACAGCAATTTAATGTGGACCAACAAATCTAGGTCTCAGCTACAGAAAACGTGAAGTGTGGCATTAATGCATACGCAGTACGAAAAAGGTTATCTTTTCCAAGTGTTGTTATTGTGATTCCATCCTGAAAACACCACGTATCTGATAAGATTATTATACAGCTGTAGGGCTCAATCCTACCCAACTTTCCAGCAGTGATGCAGCCATGCCAATGTGGCACGTGCTGCATCCTGCGGTGGTGGTGGTGGGCAGTCATGGAGGCCTCCTCAAGTTAAGAGAACATTTGCTCCCTTCCCTCAGGGCTGCACTGGTGCTGGAAAGTTGGTTAGGGCTGAGCCCATAATATATAAAACGACAGTGGTCCAAAACGGCAGCCAAAGTCACAAGATCTCAGCTACCTGTCCACTGTTCCCCCTCACATGTTCAACATGAAGGGAAGGTGGGACTTCCTACATGAGGGGAAGGCGGGATTATATCCTCTAGCCACACCCCTCTAACATTGACACAATCAATGCTGACACACCCTTGATGTTGATGCAATTACCACAAGGGTGAAAGAGGCCCCACAGGTCTATAGGGCCCCTTTCCCACACGATGGTCCCAGAGGGCTAGTCCTGCTTTATCTGACCAGGGAAACGAGTGAAATCCCTCATCTTTCCACCTCACAGAACCTCATGGGATGTAATTATTATTAAGAATATACCATTTTCAATCCAAAAAAAAGTTCAGAAAGAAGCTGACATAGCAAGATAAATATAAAGATAATATAAAAATAAAGATAAAGATAAATGTTTATGAATATATCTGGGGATAAATGCTGTTACATTTAAAATTTGAAAAGACTAATACAGTACCCACCCTACCAGTATCCACAGACTCGGTTTCCATGGTTTCAGTTATCCGTGAAGTGAAAATTACTTGGGAAAAAAATTGACAATGCCCCCTGCCACCCCTCTCTGCTCAGCCTTCTCCATGCAGGGAAAGGATTGGAAGTTGATTCCATGCAGTCTTGGGGTTTTTTTCTCATCATGTCGGGCCCTCGTCTACGTTTTTTCCTCCATCATGGACGCAGTAGAGGGCAGAAAAGGACCCGCTTGAGAATAGTTCCTGTTCCCTGGTTGGGCAACTTTGCTCTTATTCTAGTTCAATGTCTCCTTTCATTAGCCATCCTCAAAACCGATTACAGTCTGCTCCAGGTGTCTTTGACATAGACTGACAAGGTCGTTGTCAGATCACATGGTCTCTTACCTATGCCATTTTATATAAGGGACTTGAGCACCTGTATAGGGTTTGCTACTGTTGGTGGTTCTCAGGCATCCATGATAAGTCTTGGAATGTGTCACCCAGGGATATGCGGGAGACTACTGTATTCGATATGTTGTGGATTTCAAAACAAAGCTGGAACCTCCATCCCGTCCCTTCCTCTGCTCACCCGTGTGTTGTTACGTTCCGCCTTCAGCTCCGAGATCTCCTCCTCACGCTCCGACAGTTGTTCCCGGCACAAGTTCAACTCTTTAGTAAGTGCTGCAAATTCCTAGTGGAGAAGACAGATGGTAGAGATGCGGCAAGGTAATGGAATTAAGGATCCTTCTCCCCCTGCATGGAAACTCTTTTATTACGTATCGCGCACCCTTTGTAAGTTGCTGGCACCCTAATTGGCAGGAAAATCACACCAATCCTACGTGGTCAGATTGCTGGATCCCTCTTTAACTCTCTATCTGCACCCAAGCAGCTAACTTGTGCCTTTTAGAATGCCCTTGCTGGATTGGGTGCAGATAGAGAGTTAAAGAGGGATCCAGTGAAAACCTGAATCTCCATGGCCAAAGTGGGTCAGGGGCACAAGGATGTTGGAGCTAGCCATTTCACTCATGCATGGCTTTAACAGTGTATAGGGTAGAGGCACCTTTTAAAGTGGGGTCCTCTTATCAGAGGTGCTACTAGGGTTTACGTCATCTGGTGTGAGAGCTCATTGCATCACCCTCATAATGAACTGCCTCTCATACAAGACAATACAGAATAAATTACAGTATCATATCCACAGCCTAAATGCAGTGGCATCGCTAGGGCTGGTGTAACCCCCATTAATTAATAATGTTAATATATAACAATACAAGTCATCCAACAAATCAGCAACCAACCAAAAACAGTGGCCAACTTAATATACGCACGCCACCGAATAGGAGTCCTAGTATTCGTTCTGATACATGGAAATGAGAGCTGACTCAGAAGAACACCTTACTGGTTCCCTGCTGTGTCATGATAACACCTTTATTGGTTCTTGGAACAATCAGTCTCACTGGTCAGTTCTGAGTTAAGAAAATCTACTTTTTGTTACATAAGGCAGTTGTGGTTTCCTTTTCTGGTTATTTGGCTATAGCCTTTGATAGAATACAGATATTTCATTGGCATTTGTTTCATTGAATTCCACATTAAATTACACTTCAAATGATATATAACACGATGGTATTATTTGAACATACTTTCACAATTTTGGCCAGTAGTGGTGTCATACATCCACCTCAAGTGTGTCACACAGTTCGGTCTGCATCCCCATCTCCCTATATATTTAGCATGGGGACCAAACTTGTCCCTCTTTACCCCAGCAGTGTGTCTTTTCCAGTGGCTGCTGTTGGGGTCTCTTTTGAGCCCTCAGAAGAGGGCTTTTGTGTTTTGTGTTTGTGAGCCTTTTTTGGACAGGGACTTGTTTACTTAGTTTGTTAGCTGTGTAAATTGCTTTACCAAATTTTATTGAAAAGCAATTTAAAAAATCTTAATAATATCATCAATAACCAGTACAAATAGGAAGAGTTTACTTTTTAAAAAGGGAGGGGAAAGGGGGAATGGTACAAATGAACAAAAACAAGCACTTGCCATTTTTGCAACAAAATCTGAATTGCAAAAAATTTCTTATATTAGGCAAAAGGCAGATCTTGTAGTTAGCTAGCAAGAACAGAGTTCAGTGCTAGAGGCAAAATGAAAAACAATAACATCTTGGTGTGACTAACTAGATGCGATCCTGCCTAGATTGTTAGTTACTTCATAGTAGTAACTTCAGCATCTCCCCCAGTCTGGGAGATGGGCTGCATCCAGCAACACACAGGCTGACCTGTTCAAGTGTCAGAACCAACCACAGCCTATAACAGTTGGTGCTTTGCCTTAAGTAACATTGGTTAGCGGTGCTCATCTGGTTCTCTGGTGAGGGTCAAGACCATCTGAGCCTCCTCATCTGACCTCCAACCTGATCAGGTGGGCTGGAGTGCTCAGTGATCTGCCGCACGTCAGTCTCAGCAGACAGGCTGGCTAGGGACTTTGGATTCTTTGCAGCTGGACAAAGCAGATGAGCAGTACAAGAATTAGCTGAAAAAACACAGGATGATGCAGTCAGTTGTAATGGTGAAGGGCCCAGAATGATTCAGTGGAGCCCTTCACTCCCCCCCCCCAAAAAAGGGGGCTTACCACAGTTTCTCATTCTGGTTCAGAGGCAAACTATGGCTTGTGATAGTCAATGTTGGCCCAATTTGGATGCAATGACAAACTCTACCTACCACAAATTAGGAAATGAATTTCATAAAAACTGTTTCGTGTCTTTAAACGATAAGAAGAAGAATATGGTTATTATTATTTTTTAAGTATCCAGTGAACCTAACTTTGGCTCCCAGAGGAATTTCCACTTGGGACAATTTATTGTCCAACCACTAGATGGAGCTGGTCACTAGGAATGGATCACGCTTCTGGCTTCCTATGGACCTCTTTGGAAGAACTGCTGTGCCTAAAGCAGTGATCTACTTCTATTCCCCTTTTCCAGCAGTGCCCACTTTTAGCCCCAACATGGAACAACACAGCACCTCCTTCTAATCTTTGATCTGGGCCAACACACAACACAGGAGAGCCATCACCCGATTGCTTGCATTTTGTTTAACTTAAAAGCACTGCAGAGTGGGTGGGAAAGCAAGAATAAGACAAATCAGGTCGAGATAGCCATGCTACGGAGAGGGGATTTGTAACCCTCCCCACATTCTTTTCTCAATAGAGACTGAGAAAAGCCACAAAGCCGCTTCAGGTTGAGTGTCCCTTATCCAGACATCCAAAATCCAGACTATTCCAAAATCCGGACATTTTTGTCCAAGACTTTTCCCCCCAACTTTCTGTAGTGTGAACACCAGAAGGTCTTGTGCTCATTCCCACGTACAAGCTGTAAGTTCTATTCGCTGTTCTATGGTGTGTGCTATTGTTGAAAAATGTCAGAGGCCAGCAGACTCCCAAATGGGTAACAGTGAAAAGAGCAAGAGGAATCATTTCTCATAGTTATGCAGTTAATCCAAAATCCAGACACCTTCCCATCCCAAGCAATTCGGATAAGACAGGGGTCTCCAAACCTGGCCCAGGGGCCAGATGCAGCCCTGGAGAGCCTCTATCTAGCCTGCAGGATTGTGGATCTCCCCTGTCGCAGTTTTAGCCTTTTATTTCCATTAGGAAGGGTACAAGAGTGACAGAGCATGAGCTCCATTTCCCCTTTCCAAAAGTGGACTGTACTGCTGCTGGTGTGACTATCTACTTTGAAGGATGATGGCCAAAGCTTTTCTAACACTTCTACAGATTGGTGGTGGTGGTCAAGGGATTATTCTAGGGAGAGTTGGCTCTTTGCCCTGCTGAAGGGAAGCAGGTATTGGCTGGTGTCTGCTCTGGACGTCAAGTGTAGATGGTAGGAATTTGTAAGGTTGTCATAGAGACAAAGACCTAGATGAGGAAGCTCAACCCTGCTGTGTCCAAAATCAACTTCATTCAAATATAACTGAAGGGGACTCATAGAAAGGCTTTCTCAGAAGTGACCCCCCCTCCATGGAACTTGTACTCCTAGGAGGTTCATTGTTGTCTCTCTCTTTTTTGCATCACTCTCTGAAAATGTACCTATTTCCGAATTATGACTTGGCTCTTGTTCTTCTGTTGCGTTGTTTTAATGAAGTTTTGTATCATGCTTATTTTTAAAGCTTTACTGTATGTTACAATATGCTGTTCACCATCTTGAGTCTCTTTAGGAATAAGGCAGGATATAAATTTTTCAAAACAAATAAAATAAATGTGAGTCTTGTGGCATTTTAAAGATTAATAATTTGATGGTAGCAGAAATGTTTTTTTGACTGCAATCCACTTCATCAGATACATAGAGCATTATCCCAAATTGGCAGGTATATACAGTAGTGTCATGGTACAATAAGTGCAGGAGTTTGTCATGAGACACGCACCCTACAGCCACACCTCACTAAGATAATACAACCAGAAAAAGTCAACTTAAAACATCTTCATTGCAACTGTTCCTTTTCCTCTCACTTATTTCTACTTTGGAAGTTGTTATACTTCTTTCAAAAAAATCTAGCAGATAGCTCATTTCATCCCAAACTCCTGAAGTGGTTGCAAAAACAAAAATATCAAAATTGTATTTAAGAGATTTCTATCCCGCCTTTCCCATGTCAAAGCAAATGCCCAAGGCAGCTAATTTTGAAATATTCTGGATAAATAAAAAGGGTATACTAGTTAGCCTATACCAGTGGTCTCCAAACTGGTGATTGCTGCGTCCCAGAAACGTTCTCCCCATCCTGAGCAACATTTACCATTCTGCCACGGTGCCACTGAATTTGCATGCCAATCTGGTGACAGGGACACTCTAGGCAGTCACATCTGCCTAGACATCCTGCTGCACAGCCTGCTGGGATGCCAGGCGTTAGATGCAACTGCCCAGAGTGTCCCTGTCACCAGATTGGCATGCAAATTCAGTGGCACCGTGGCAGAATGGTAAATGTTGCATCTAACGCCTGGCATCCCAGCAGGCTGTGCAGCAGGATGTCTAGGCAGATGTGACTGCCTAGAGCAGTGATGGCAAACCTATGACACACGTGGCAAAGGTGGCACACCATGACATTTTGGGTGACACGCCAGCATTCGCCAACACCCAACAACTGAGCTTGTTTTTGTAATGATTTGATTTTTTGTAATGGTTTGTGATGATTTGATGTTTCTTTATATAATGCATAGCCCCACATATGATTGGACTGTATTTAAAAAACAAAAACAAATGAATATGTAAATGTTTCTCTTTGTTGGGGGTTGGGAGCGACACACCAGCTGAGTCATGTTAAGCATTTTTGACACGGCAAACCCAAACATTTCACCATCACTGGCCTAGAGCATCCCTGCCATCAGAAGGGCTTGCAAATTCAGTTGCGCCTCGGCCGAACGATAAACAGCACTCACAGGGGGCAGGGATTTCTTCAGACCCTGGTTCCAGCCTGTTTGGAGATCCCTGCCCACACAGAGGTGTTTGAAAACGATTTATATTACTCAGAAGTATTACTCAGAACACCCAGAAGTGTTCAGTAAGGATGCAATCCTCTATTACTTACCAGAAACAAACACTTCTACCATACTGGTTTACTTAGAACAGTGGTTTCCAACCATCGTTGGGACACTACCCCCCCCCAAAGAGGATAGCAACCTGACTGGGGGCCTGTAGCGGCTGTTAGTACAGCACTTCTGGGTTTTGCTGCTGTCACTGTCGCCACAACCAAACATTGGCTAAGTACAAAAAAACCCTTCTTTGCTTTAAAAAAAAAAGGTAAAGGTTTCCCCACGACCAAATGGTCTAGTCGTGACCGACTGTAGGGGGCAGTGTTCATCTCAGTTTCTAAGCCGAAGAGCCGGCATTTGTCCAAGGACAAGCTTCCGTGGTCATGTGGCCAGCATGACTTTACGCCGTAGCGCACGGAATGCCATTACCTTCCCACCGAAGTGGTACCTTGCATTTTTACGTGCTTTCGAACTGCTCGGTTGGCAGGAGCTGGGACAAGCAATGGGAGCTCACTCTGTCGCGCAGTCTTGAACTGCCAACCTTCCAGTCAGCAAGTTCAGCAACAGCGGTTTAACCCGCAGTGCCATCACGTCCCTTCTTTACTTACCCGTGTTCAATACCCTCCTTAAGGGGGGGGCAGCAACCCAACCCACAACCCTTAAGGGGGTAGTGTCCCCCTCAAAAATACAACAACCCATGCACGCCTGCCTGGGGAATCGCAAACCCCAAGTTAGAAGAACATGCCAGTGAAGAACATTCCCATTCTATCAGGACTTACTACCAGGTAAATTTGCACAGGGGAGGTAACCGTAACCCATTGTCCACTTGGGACAGCTACTGTCTCTCAGGCAGCCCTTGGGAAAGATGATGGTCTAGTTTTTATACTGGAAGGCCACTTTTTATGTATTTATTTTACTTAACTAGAAAAGGCAAACATTTTTATTTCACATGTTATAGTTCTTTCCCTAAAGAGCTCTCAGGCATACGAGCCACTGGGTGATTCCCAGTTCACCAATTACGGAGTGACAGGAAAGAATAAATAAAAGTTACAACAAAAAAACCAAACATCCTGAGTTTGGCATTGTGCCATGAAATAAAGGGTGGATTTAGTTGTTGCGGATACATACGCAAAAGGCCACAACAGGTACTCCACAAGGCCGCCATTTCCCCACCTCTGGTCTAGACACTAACACATGCCCCTAAGCAAATTCCAGTTTGCTCCTGCTAAGACAGATTGTTTGTGGTCCTTTGAAGAAGAAAAGCTTCCAAGGCAAGACCTGAGCACTCCTGCTGATCACATCATTGCTCCTACTGTAAGAGAAGTCCTGGTGAAATTCGTCTCCCACACCCCCGGGTACATACACAGGAATATAGGGTGGAAGAAATGTAAACAGCTGGGGAACAATCTGATCCACTATGCATCTAATACAGTGGACTACAGCCCACAAAAAAACATGCATTACAATAAACTGATCTGTTTTTCAAGTTGTTACAAGACTCCTGTTGTGTTTGCTACAACAGGCTAACATGGATACCCCTCTGGAAGCTGTTGTACAAATACAATCAGTCCTCTTTGTATGCACACTCGCTATCTGCGAATTTGTTTATCTGTAAGGGGCAGAATTGCGACCTACCTCATTATTTGCACCTCTGTTCTCAATATCCACTATGCAGAGACCTTCTGAAGGCTGCAGGATCTTCAGAATGGCACCTGCGACCAGTGTTGACCCCTTTAAAATGACTGGCAGAAGCATCAACCAGTCATATTTAAGGGGTCCATGCTGGTTGCAGGTGCCGTTCTGAAGATCCCTGCAGCCTCTGGAAGGTCTCTGCAGCCTCTGGAAGGGCTCAGCAGCGTTCAGAGATCTTTTGGCACTCCTTGCTGCACTCTGCTGGCTTCCTGAGTGTCTTTGCTGGATTTGTCTGGTGGCAGATAAGGCACTCCTTGCACCAAACCCCTATAATCCCATAGGATTAATGGTTCATGATCTGCGAATTTGCTATCCATGAGGATTTCCAGGAACCTAGCGGATAATGACTGATTGACCATGTTCATAAGCTACCTTAGAGCCTGATTCTAGGTGTGTCTATTCAGAAGTGTCCCATTAGAATCAATGGAATTTACTCCCAAATAAGTGCAGATAGAATTGCAGTCCTAAAGATCCCACTGGACCAGAGCACTAGTTCACCTAGCCCCCAAAACACATGATCTGGTTGCTTCTGCTAGTTCAGCTAGTTTCCCTTATCAGACTGTTGCCTTCACAAAATAAGAGCTGAACAGGACCCCTTAGCTTACCCTATCTAAGCCACTGTCCTGACACAGAACACCACAATTGTAATTTCCCCCAATATGCTTTGCAGGCAACCTGCTCATTTTTTCTTCTTCTTGAATCACTATCCTGGTTTTGGTTTTTTTCCCAACTTCCTAGGCCAGATGCTTCACTGCTGAAGGTCTTGGAGCATCTATAAATGTACCTTTAAAATAGGGCTCCATATTTTCATTTCTTCAGAGTGAGTCAAGCCCCCCCCCCATCACCACCACCTCCTCACTGCCTTTGCAGAGCATTGGACAGATGTATTTACCAGCTATTCGTATGCTGAATCAGTCATCTGTCTTGCACCTCCTCCCTACTTGCTTCAGGTGTCTTTTTAAAATATATATATATATATATGAGGCAACACTTGAACGTTTATTCGGATCTGCCCATTGCCTTTTTTTAAAAAATTAAAAGGTTGGAAAACTGCCAGGGTGAAGGAGGTTTGTGATGATACCGGTGCCAGTCAATCAGCACTGTGCACTGCAGATTTCTGCTGCAAAGATGCAGAACCCGTTTTTCCTGAGCTCCATCCCTTTTGCTTTCTCTAGCCTCTTTGAGTCTGCTATTTAACTACATTGGCATCCTTCTGGGCTTGTCTGTACCTTTTCTAATCTCAATACATACTCTGTCTGAAGACTCTGTTATGGGTGGCTGTAAATAACCGCTCAGGAAGCTGGGAGGTTACGAGCCTCCTAATTGTACTTCCAGCTACTTTGGGAGCCAATCCTTTCTCCTGACAAATGTTTCCTTTTGAAATTAAGTGACTGCTGGACTCTTTGGGCAATCTTCCATTCTCGCACGTTTAATTTGATGGCACTGTGGTCAGTGCTTCCAAGCAATTCAATAACACTTCCATCTTGCACTAGATTTAACACTACGCAAGACCAAGTCGAGGGTGGCCCCTCCTCTTGTCAGTTTCACAAGGAAGTAAGTGTTCCAAGGCACAATAACTAACTGCATCTAGGAATTCTTTGCTGTCCTGGTGTGAATTTACATTTACCCATTTGGTTGGAGGGTGGCTGGGAGTCCTCCATTATTATACTTCAGCTGTCTCCCTGGTTTCCCAACTACTTCCTGGAAACAATGCTCCTTTCTTAAATACTACCAAGGCCCCACTCTGCAATGACTTGAGGCCCAATCCTGCCCACTTTTCCAGCCCTGGTGCAGCTGTGCCAACAGGGTGTGTGCTGTACCCTGCGGGGTGTGGGTGAGTGTAGGGCATCACGGAGGATTCCTCAAGGAACATTTCTTCTAGGGGTGGCCAAACCATGGTGTGTGTGTGCCACTAATGGCACATGTACCCTTTCTAAATGGCACATGGCCGCTTCCTCCTCCTCTCCAGTTTCAGAGCCAGCCGGGCAGCAGGCAGGGCATGGTCTGGTCTAGTCATGGCAGGGGAGCCCCTGTGCCGCGCCCTGTAGCTCTGGGCAAGGGGCAGCTACTCAACCACTTTGCCAAGAGGCTGCTTCCATCCCAAGTGGGGCTTAGAGGTTGGGCAGCCTCCCCTTTGCCCCAGCTCCGAATGCCTCCTCCACGTTAAGCAACTCCCACCCCCTTGGAGGAAACGTCAGGCTTCTGTGGCAGCGGCTCCAGGAGCCAAAGCCTGCAGAGTTCAACCTGCACCTAGAATGGATGGACTGTTCCCGCTGCCTGCATCTGCACCACCATCGAGAGCCTCCAGGAGGAGGGACTGTGCCACAGTGGAGCTGTGGGGAGGGGAGGACAGACAAAGGGAGGAACTAGTGGAGGAGGTGGAGGGCAGGTACCAGAGGGTTGCCAGAGCTATGCCTGAGAGGCAAGTGCCTGACTGGCACCCCCCAAAATGGCGGAGGCTCCTCTTGCTTGCAGGCTAACTCTGAGCGGGATCAATGGAAATCTTCTATTCTCTCCTGCTCCTTGTAGTGCCTAGAAAAGAGGCTCGCTTTCCTCTTGCAGGGTTAGGGATTCCTCACCGTGAAATATTTGGGGACAGATGGATGGACACACGTGAAAGAGAACCTCTGAGCATATACAGAAAGGCATCCTAGACACGGTACATGGACCCTGTTCAGAGGCAATATACTCCTAAGTCAGGGGTGACCAACCTGCAGCGCTTTCAAGTAGCGCATTCAAGATTGTCTACATAAAAAGCAGCATGTGCGGATTGGCCAACCCTGGTTTATTCCCTTACCTCGGAGCTGTACTGCAGCTGCATCAGTCCCAGGATAGGAGACACCCTTAGACTGGCGAATGTAACTGCTATAATAACCTCAAATTCCTCCTGCTGTTGCCCGGCCACCTATCCCTTATATTCTATGTGTATATTTGGTTATTTCCTGTCTGTAACACTTCACATTTGTTATGGCTGAATTCCATTTGGTGGCTGCCAAGTCAGCTCTCAAGTTCATGAAGATCATTTTGCATTTTTTGGCCTGCTTTCCCTACTCAGGTCTGGGGTTGGCATGTAGTATAAAGTATCAGGCAGACCACATCCGGCAGGGAGCGAATTATCAGAAATACGCAGCACAAGGTTAGCATCCTAATTGGGCCTGACGTTTGATTAAACAAATTGTTATTAACAGAGCATTATCCATGTACATGATGCTTTACACACAGTGAAAATTCACAAGTCCCTACCCTGAGAGGTTCACCATCTATTCTAGACATTGACACAAAAGAAATAGCAGAGGGAAGATGATGGAAACAGAAGCAAACAGGAGAAGCATCAGCAATAGTTTCAGGAGTCTTATGGACAAAACTGCACCAATGTGCATATAAGAAAATAATTCATAAAATAGTAGAGGAATTTGTTTTTAGATGATGCACACATCTCATCTCAGAATGCCTCTTCTGACACAGAAGAGAATCCTCCTCCTTTTCCAAGCAGGAAGGAATTAAGGTAATGCTTTATTAAGGAATTAAGGAATTAAGGTAATGCATTATTAAGGTAATGCTTGCCATCTGCAGTTTTAGAAGTAAGATACTTGCATTTTTTACAATATAATAATAATAATAATAATAATAATAATAATAATAATAATAATAAT
>JAJKFI010000122.1:1538066-1571800 GCA_029204185.1 Lerista edwardsae
ATAATAATAATAATAATAATAATAATAATAATAATAATAATAATAATAATAATAATAATAAATCTGCTGATTAATCAGGGATCCCTTCTTAATCTAATGATTAATCTACTAAAAGCTGCAGCCCTAATCTTAATTCTGTTTATTCATTTCAGGTCTAGTCACAACTCTTCTCCCCACAAAACCCTCCTCCACCAGCCCTCAAAATACATTGGACAGCAGCAGCGCTTGACTATCCAACTATCTATGTTTGTGCTATAGAATCCCACACACTCTCCACAAGGGATCAGAGCAACAGATGGAGAGAATTAATGTGAAACACCTGGACTTATTTGCACAGCTATGTTGAAGCATACTCACATACTGTAAATGTATTGGAAACCGTGGAAGCCTGACTTATTCGGCATGCTTAAATTATTAGCTGTTTTTTAAAATATTGCACCATTTTCATCAGAGCCCACAAACTTGTGCTCAAGTCCCGTTGGCCCCGCCATCCAGATTTTCCCTAGCTTATTTATAGCAATAAAACTGCCAACACATCATCAGGATCTTCTCTGCATCCTCGAGGCTTAGAGCTTACTCTGAAGCAAGGTGGGAGGGAACATACCGGCATGATCAGAATTCTAAACAATCCGCTGAATTTCATACTGGATGTGATGGTCCAGGGCACGACCACAGCTATACAGATTCAAGGTGCATGACCAGCCGTCGCCCATCCTATCACAATGCACTTCTCTCATTATTTTACTGTTGACTACCTTTGCCTCTGGATCTTGTCCAGATCAGCGTAACAAACTGAAATGCAGTGGCTCCGTATTCACCCTTCCAATCCACTTGTGACTTTATTTCTACCTTGTCTTTCCACCCCCAGAATACACGAGATGGCCAATATTCCAATTTAAAAGACAATCCCATGTTAAAGAGTTAACAGACTCTTCAGGAGTGCTGTGGGGCTTCAGTAGGGAAGGGTGGCTGAACATTTCTCTCCCACTTCATGCCATTTTCCTTAGGAAAAGCCTCCCCTCTCACAAGTAGCATTTGTCCTACAGGTGGGGAGGAAACATACAGGTAGCAGGTATCTGTATACTTCCCTAAAGGGCAACCCAATCCTATGCCACTCCCTATGTGGCAATGCTGCAGCATCAATGTGGCTTCCACTGTCTCACGTGGGGAGGTTTCAGCATGTTGAGGCCTCCATGGGGGAAGGGAACATGTGCTCCCTTGCCTAGAGTAAGCCCCAGCAGCTGCCATGGGTCAACTTGTGCCAGCTCTAGGTTTGCGTTGATCTATGAAGGTGGTTTGGGCCTGGGAAAGGGGTTAGGTTTCAAAGGACAACACTGCCACCAAACCTGCCCCTTCCTGAGCCCAATTCACTATCCTCCCTGCTCACCCCTTGCCCCATTCCATTCCCTCCCAACCACTGCAGGGGCTTACCTGCTTCAGTGGGCGTCCACCGTCCGCCATCGAGTGGACCGGGTCGCTCGCCGTATGCAGCAGTGGCCGGGCCGTGTGCACTGGGGCTGTCATTTTTGCAGCAGCCATAGAGGGGTTTACTCAGCCAGAACATTCGCTCCAGCAGTGTAAAGGCCCCTTCAGATTGGGCCATGAGATAATGAGCAGCTAGGGAAGGGCAGAGAAGGAAGAGGGGAAGGGAGCAGAAGAGGAAGTGTGGAGGAGAGGAAAAAGTTGGGCTAGACCAGGGGTGTCAAACTCATTTCATACAGTGGGTCAAGTAGCATTCATGGCACCTGCTGAGGGCCGGACGTGACATCATTAAGCAGAAAGTGATGTCATAAAGCAGATGATGGCCAGAAATAGGCACTTTGTTCTCACACAGAAACTCATTAGCTGCAAATGACAGAAGAGAAAATGTGCAAATCTTGATCGTATTTTCAAGATACGATAGAATCCTTCTGGCTGGGATCACATGGGCTGCCCTTTCAGCAGCGCCACTTCTGCCGCAGTGTCACTTCACAGTTCAGCGGGTGAGAAATAGAATAGAAGCGGTGCTACTGCAAGGATGGCCACATGATAATTGGGCTCTCCCAGCACCTTGGCAGCGTCTCCCACTCCCACCCCTCTTGGTCTGCCCCTTCCCCCATTGTGTTCGTTGCCTTCTGAGTCATCTTTCGGTCTCTCTCCCGCACAGCCTTGGCAGAAGTGGCCCTGCTGAAAGTGTGGCTCTGAGAGAGCCCAATTATAACAGGGGCCAGATAAAAAGCTTCTGAGGGCCATATACAGCCCGCAGGCCTTAAATGGCTAGCCTATCAGAGTTCTAGTCTATCACTCTCCACATTATGTCTTTTGCTCCATGCCCCCTTCTTTTTCCAAGCCAAGAAGTGGAAGGAAGAGGAGGAAGAGCAATGGAGGTAGGCACTCATCAATCCCACAACAACCATTTCAATTGATCGCAAGGATGCACAGGGGATAAATAGAAATGCCAAACCACCCTCTCTCCATGTCATTGTTCCAAACCAAACTGCATCCCTTTGCTATAATTAAGAGCGCAATCCTCACCTGGAATATTTAGTATTTAGTATTTAGTAATTAGGGCGGCACAATTAGGCCAGCAAAGTCTGGCCGGCACAAGGGACAAAGTAAAGTATGTTTGGACCACTCTCGGACTCAGAGGCCAGCACACAGACATGCGCCATCTTCCCTGACTCCGAGAATGGTCCAAATGAGCTTTATGGTGGCCCTGGTGCCAGCCTAACTCCAGGTGAGGATAGCGCTCTAACTCTGTCAAAAACAGTGGGAGATTCTATTTACAATTCTCCCATGTCATGCCTGCTTTGACCCCCAATCTTTTCACCTGCCTATGAACCCAACCTCTTTAATAAAAAGGCACAGGAGGTGGCGATGCCATCTGGCCTAGGTGCCTTTAATAAGGGATTGGACAGATTTCTGGAAGAAAAGTCCATCATGGCCATAGGCTATGATGGGTTGTGCAATCTCTTTATATTAGTAATAGGCCAGGTGCAAGGGAGTGGCAACAGGATGCAGGCATCTTGTGCTCCCTGAGGCATCTGGTGGGCCACTGCGAGATACAGGAAACTGAACTAGATGGGCCTTTGGCCTGATTCAGCAGGGTTCTTCTTATACAAACAACCATTTACAGTCCTATCCACAGTGCAACTTCAAAAGGAAAACATTTGATTTCCACTGTGTGTGTGGAATTACTACAAAGGGGTAATTTCTTGAGACAACAGGAGCAGCATCCATCTTAATTCTACAACCACACAACAGAGTGAGATCATTGGAGAAGCAGGAAGCACCTTGCTTGCAATGGGGGTAGCTCAGGAGGGGGGAGAAAACCCTCTTTGCCTTGCGCAGAAAATGTGCACCTATTAGAAAATACATGGACACTCATGCGGTAAAGCAGACAAGCACTCTCCATCCACCGAGTTAATAGACAAAAGTACTAAGGCTGCCAACTGCTTGGAATTTATAGCTGATTAATCACCTGCATCTTAACTGATTAATTGATTAGAGGTGAGGCAATGCTGTGCATTACCAAAACCTCAATACATACATCTTTCAGAGCTGCGGAAAGAAATATGAGATTACTAACTTGTAAATGAACCCAAGCTACTGCTCCCTGCTATGAAGAAAACCCATTTACTCAACATTTATCTGGTTTCATTACTACAGTAACGTACAAGCTTCAAAAACAAACAGGTATCTCTTTGATACACTAACATCACCTCCTCACAGCTCAATCCTAACGGTTATGACAGCAGAATAGGACACAGAAGGTCCGCTGTCGCAAAGAGCATTATGGCAGCATGCGCAGCGGCCATTGGTGGCCATTTTGAGCCACAACTTCAAACCGTGACAGAGTGTTGGCGGTCTGCTGCCACTACTGGCTATCTACGGTAATGCAGCTAAGAAGGGTATGGATGGTGGGAGGAATGGAGCGGGGAGGAGGAGGAACAGGGGAGTTTCTGGGGGAGGAGAGGGAGGGCAGGAAGTAGAGTCGGGGGAAGTGGATTCCAGCAACAGTGCCATGTGCTGGGATCCTATTCCTGTCCCTCATTCTTCTCGGGCTTACACCAGCAAAATCAAGAAGCTTCATTGTATTGGGAAAGTACTGGCTTACCACCAAGGTAAATAAAAAGAAAGAATTTTCTCTTACCTTGAGGAGGCATCCATGATTGCCCCGCCCCCAGTTAGGATTGGGCTCTACATTTACCAGCTCAGATTACTCAGCTAAAGCTCTAGTTCCAAAACTGCCAGGGCAAATCTGGTCTTATACCAAGAGAGGTCATTGGCACTATTCGATACGTCCCTGCGACAGTCAAATACACACCTTGATCACAGAAGCACAAGATGTGCTTTGGAAGGGAGGTTCTGAATTTTAGCCAGTACCCTGATGTGCTACAAAAAACCTGGGTTGCAAGCTACAGAAGTGCAACAGAAAAACCGTGCATATCACAAACGATAGGAAGAGGTTGAGAATATTTTCAAGTATCAGATGTATCGCCTATACAACAAAAACGTTCACTACAGCTTAGCCACTGCGATTCCCAACAGCACTAAGTAGCTTGCCCACCAAATGGATAAAATGTTCTTTCCCCGTGCTCCTTTCCAGGAGTTTCCCCTTGAAACTGTAAGGAGTTACCTCTCAAGACGGCAATCCAGCATCTATAAGTCATTCAAGAATCCACATAATCCAAACAGTAGTGGCGCAGACCCCTTAAACAGAACACTGCCCCCGTCGCCAGCCCTACCCAAAAGTAGGATCTGCCCTCTACACAATAAAGAAACCCCAAACTAGAGTGCATCAGAGACAGACTGGTAGGGTTACCAGGTACAAATCAGGACAGAGTGCTTATATCTTTAACCATTGTCTAGAAGAGGGAATTTGGGCAGGAGCAGCTTTTAAAAAACCCTTCCATGTTGAGCTGCACCTGTCCAAATTCCCTCTTCTATACAATGGTTAAAGGTATAGGCCCTCTGTCCCAGTTTGTATCTGGTCATCCTAAGCATGAACAACCTAGATGGGTCACACCAGGTAGGCCTGCAGAGCAAAGGGCTCCCAGGTGATGCAAGAAAGGCCAATCTTGCCACACATAATAAAGGAAGGACACTGGCCTTTTGCTCTGGCCAATCTGAGCAAGAGGTGGTGGACATCTCTTCCAGGACACACACATCAGCATGAGCACACACTGGGCACCATTTCAGGGTGCAGAACTCTGATACATTCTATCTGCCTGCCAATTTACAAGAGGCCTAGTTGCTGGTGTTTTGGCCGGGACTGGCCCATGCCTATCTGCACTGTGCTCAAAGCAATCGACACAGCTGAAGAAGCAATGTGGAAATGGGGCACACAATAATTACAGCAGAGATCTCCCTTTGAAACCACACTCTCAGCAAGACCCATCAGGATCCTGTGCTTCTGCAGTTGACCGCTCTTCAGCATTCCCACCTGCAGGCCATCTGCCCGGTTCTCCCAGCCACAAACCCTTTGCAACCCCGTCCCCTCCCGTCCTAACCTGTGGGAGGGCAATGTTGAGTTGGCGCTGGAGGGACTCCTTCTCGTGACCCAGTTCGCGCAGGCGGAGCTGTGAGGTGGCCAGGCTTTCTTGGGTGTCGCGCAGTGTCTCCAGCAGCCGTTCGCGCTCGTTCAGCATGTTGACCATGAGCTGCTCAAAGTTGGCGTCGTCGGCCCCGTAGGCCGAGCCACGGCGGTTGTCCTCGTTGATGGTAGGCATCACTTCGCACATCATCATGCCAAGTGGGGAGGGGAGGGGCGCCCAGAGGGGGCTCCTCAGGAAGGAACAGGCAGCTGTGAGGGATGCTCAGCCCCAGACCCTGCAGGGAGAAAGAAAATATGTCCATCAAAACACCACCAAAAACTGAGGTTGCCTTGACTGAGGAGACTGGGCGAATAGTCATAGGATATTGGGATTGCTCCCGTTGTGAAAGGGAATCCATCACTGGACTGGGGGAGTGGGAACCAGAACATTTTAGGTGCAAAAAAATTGTGGGTGGAAGCAAGAAGACAAGGACACAGCATTCCTTATGCAAGATTCCACAAGCAGGATTGCAGAGTTTGAGTTTTTGGAAGGGGAGACTCATCCAGAGCAGGGGTATATGGGGAAAATTTTCCCTGGGGCAAATGGAGATTCACATTCCGCCAGGAAAGCCGCGAAAGACCCCCACTACAGCTTCCAGGGGTCTTCAGTGCCAGCTGCCCATGCATGTAACCACAGGTGCGTGGCTTGCTGGAACAGCAGACCCCAGAAGTGTTTGGCCGCGAAGTCCCCTGGGAGCTGTAGTAGGGGTCTTTCGAAGCTTCCCCAGCAGACTGTGGAGCACTGCTCACACCAGGGAAGGATCAGGGAGGCATGAGTTCGGAGCCCTCTGATCTAGAGCAAGGATCTCCAAACCCCAGCCCACAGGCCACATCTGGGGTTTTGATTAATCCTTCCCCCCTGTGAGCAGCGCTTACAGTTCCGAGGTAGCAGCACTCCATTTCTATGCGGATCAGCTGGCAGGGACACTCTGGGCTGTCATGTCTATGCCTGATGTCCCAGAAGGCTGTGCAGCAGAACACCAGGCTCAGAGCGTCCCTGCCAGCCAATCGGCATGGAAATGAAGCGCCGCTTCCCCAGAACAGTAAGTCCTGCTCAGAACGGAGAAGGGATTTCTGATTTCACCAGTTTGGTGACCGCTGATCTAGAACCGCTATTTTCAACTGGTGTGCTGCAAAGGGTCCACAGGTGTGCTGTGGGGATTTGGGGGGAGGTTAATTTCTTACTTGGGCCATTGGGGTGTGTGTGTGAGCCCCCACTACCACCAGGAGCATGGTGTGCCCTGCCAATTGTCAAAAAACCGATGATGTACCTTGACAATTCCAGCACTTTGTCAGTGTGCCTCACTGATCTAGAGGCAGAGGGCTGAGACTGTTGAGTTGGACATGCCAGAGTTTCGTGCGTTCAGATGTGGCAAGAGATACAGTGAACCGGGAATGTTGCATTGTCTACCACAGACACGCTGCCGTGGGAGGGGAAAGAGGCTCCAAGCCAATGCTCAATGACACACACATGCGTTTGCGAGTGTGCTAACTTATTACAAATGGAGATAAGGGGATCACAGATGATTCTGTAGCAAATATGAGGTTCTTGCACCACCACCACCTCCCAAGTAAAAGTGCTAGTTCTGGAAGAGCACTAGAGTGGGGTGGGGGGGGGGAGAAGAAGAGACACTGAGATTAAGCATGTGGGCGGACGAGGAGAGCAAGCTCTGTCATGGGGCAGGCATGAGGTTCAGCTGGTTGGAGAACTGGAGCTGCCAAAACCAAACCCAGCTCCACCCTATCTTTTCCTTCCCTCTTTGGAGCCATTTGCTCCCTGCTTCCTCACGTAGGACCAACGTGCCGTTCTGCCTGACTTCTGGGTTACAAATAGGGATGAAACAACTCCCACACCTGGCCTTCCCCACAAATGGTCTCTTGCTGAAGAAGAGACAGGCAATGCTGCCCAAGCCCTCTGATGATACCTCCTCCCACAACACCCTACCCTGAGACACTGTGGCCAAGTGGACATAAGCCCCAACTCGGCCACAACAGGCTTATCAGACAGTCATGGGCAATGGGCATTCCAGACGCACTGTAAAATTAGTATAACACTCAGCATGTATAGAGAGTTTTTCTAAAGCATCCCAGCCACTTCACACACATTATCAAGGCAATAGCGATCTTCCTTTCAGTCTAGAAGGGCAAATGAGACCTGCAGCACAATCCTAGGTATGTTTACTTGAAAGTAAGCCCAGATTCACTCAGTGGAGCTCACCGCCAGGTACATGCGCATAGGATTGCACAGAAAGAGGGGTTCATACCATTTGTGTGTTGGCAATGCTACAAAACGCATTCGTTGCATTCGACCTGATTTATACAAGTGTGCTCCCTTGGTATCAAGCAGATTAGGTTTGACCGCTCTGCTAAGACCCAGCATTCATTTCAGGCCAACAAGGTGCTAGGTGCTGTATAAAATGCTGAAGCAACATGGTCTCTGCCCCCGGGGGGGGGCAGTCATTATAGAGCCGCAATGGAGAGGACTGTGGGATGGGGCAACTAAGAGTAAGAGATCAGAAGGTGAGAGGAGAGGCATTGCTGGAGGCCAAATGGGTCTTCAGGAAGAAACTCAATGAGACAAAAGGACTCCCATTGCAGAGTTGTTGGTGGGAGCAAAGAAGAATCCTAAAAAGAATTCAGGCTCTCCCTGATCCTGTTTGCATTTTTCTACCCCTCTTCCTGCCCCCAACTGCTTGTACTACTGCTCCAGAGGCACAACTGCTTTTCAATTCGTCAACTAACCTTCTTGCTCTTGCCTCTGGGCACCTACAGCTTCCTTCTCTGACCATCAAGGTGATGGAGGCCTCCCTCCAAACCCGCTTCCTTCTGCATGGCCTACCCTTTCCTTGCCCACCAGAGACTCACCATCTATGACTATGGCATCTCTGAAGCCCTGCTGGGAAGTTCTTGGTCCAATTCTCATCCCAGTCATGTTGTCACTAAGGCAGTATTCCTATCCACCTTTACCTGGAAGTAAGCCCCATTGACTATGGCCTAACTGTGCTGGCCTAAATCCAGGTTAGGATTGCACTTTATAGTGAGACTTACATCTGAGTGGACATGGAAAGGATTGGGATGTAAGTCATGTTGGGGGTAACCCTTCTTGTTTGGTTGCAGAACAGGCAGGGTGCCAGTGTGACACAGAAACGACACCTGCATATGCAGGTGCTCTTTAGTACACATAGATGGACAGACATACCTGGCTTCAGACCCCAACCTGAATCTTTGGCCTCTCTGACCCTTCAACCATACTGCTAGATGGTGTATCAGCGGGAAAAAGAACCAAGCATGGATCTGCTTCAGGAAGGCCTACACACACACACACCCATGTGTGGATTATTTCTCTGATAGAGCCTCTGTTCTCCAGAGAGCTCAAGGGAGGGCTGTTGGGCAGTATACATCTATTTTACATGCAGAAGGTCCCAGGTTCAATCCCTGACATTTCCAGGGTATGGCCAGGAAAGACCCCTGGCTGAAACTCTCTTGGTTGGTACAGACAAGATTGTGCTAAATGGCCCAAGGGTCTAACTCCACAGTTTCACATATATATGCCCAGACAGACTGCCTCTAGACACTGACTAGGCCCAGGCTTGTTTACACTGAACAAGGTTGCTGCTTTTCATCCTATGCGTTTTGACCCAGTGGCATAGCTAGGCACCCGGGGGCACATATATATTTTTTGTACCCTCCATACACCACCACCCCGCCGGGCCTCAGAAAGGCACTTCCTCTCAAGTGGGTACCATGACCTCAGATTATGGTAACCGAGGCAATGTACCCCCTGACACCCTTAGCTATGCCACTGTTTGAGCCATGCCTTGGAGCCAGCCCTCACTTCCACAGTACCCATTCAGTTCATGCTTCGTCTGCGCATCAGGCAACTGGCTTTCAGTTGGGCCCCTTGCTTGAAAGCCCACTCTGTAACATAGTGATCACGTTGTTCTGGTCAGAGAGGAGTCCTCCTCAGACATGAAACCACATGTCTGTAAATTGCACTGTAAAAGGGGGGGGGAAATGCACTGGTAGCCCCCACCACTGCCCTCATTAAGACTTGGGCTGCCTGCCACACATTCAGTATTTATCACTAGAGCATGGGGAGAATCTCTGCCCATAGAGGTGCCCACCCTGGAATGTCTCAGGTAGAAAAAAAACCCCTCACGTTCACCATATATGGTGAAGACAAAACCAAAAATATGAGATGTAGGACTTCATGAGAGAATCAATGCAGGGCAGGGCTTAGTGGTGGGCTCTTCCCTTTATGTCAGTGGTTTCCAAACTTTTTTGGCTGGTGGCTTCCATGACCAGCTGGGCCACTGGCTGCAGCTCCCCATTAGGGCTACAGTCCTACCCGTTGTAAAGGGCAGTGGGGGTTTTGCGATGATTCCGCTGTTCTCCTAGCTGGTTTCCGTGGCTCCCTGAGAAACCACAGTTCACACTTGGGGAACCACTGCCACGTGGTTTCACATCTGGAGAAGGGCAAAGCCTTGCAGAAAACGGAATGGAGCTATGGCACAACGATAAGAGCATCTGCCTTCAATGCAGAAAGCCCTGGTTGAATTCTTTAGACCTCTACAAACAGGTCTGAAACCCTGGAGGGCAGTTGCCAGCCTTTTTTGACAATTCCAAAGTAGATCAATAGTCTTGCTCAGTAGGAAGCAGCCTTCTAGGTTCCCTCAATTGCCAACTTGACAAAGACTTTCCCTCCATGAAGTGGTCTAATCTTATTTTAAAACCATTATTTACATCACCACATCTTTTGGCAGCAAGGTATCAAGACGTCGTAGATATATAGTCATAGACACCAAGATCCATACAGGTGTTCACACATACAGAGACCCACTAGATAGCATCTGTTCCAGTCTAGGCAACCCTATACTTACGTTACTTCTAAGAGGAGTTTATTAGATCTCCTTCAGAACTCCTCCAAGGAAGGGAGCTCTGCAGCCTTCATAACACACACACACACACACACACACACACACACACGATTAAATTGCTGAACTCCTCTTGCTGAACTCAGGAAAGCAATTCCTAATGTTTAATCGAACTCTGCTTCCCTGGAGTGTGAAGCCATACCCCAAATCCATAAATTCCAATTCACCATCCTTCTACACACACTAATTTAGTTTTAAACTGTATTGCAAACAAACAAAGATTAACATTCCTGCAGTGGTAGGGAAGGCTGCTCATCTTCTTGGGAACATGTCTGACGAGGCAGACAGAGATAAGACTGAATTTTTAAAAGAGGAGTGCTGCATACCTATAAACTGCACGACTCAAAAGATCTTCTTATAAACCCTAGATGCGTGGAGATTCCTCATTGGTAAGGAAAAGAAGCTCTGCACATGACTAGAGGCACATCTCCCCTGCAGACGGCCTGCAGATTCAGAATGAGGTTTTTACTCCATACCAAGTACCCAGCGCTGAATGCTGAAATTACTTCAGGGGTTCATAATCTGCACTGAAAATATGCCTGCTTTCAGCCTGCTTGCTTATGTTACTTGGCCCCATAAAAGCCCAGTTACAGACGTCCGGTTTCCCTAAAAGACCAAGACGATAGACAGACCCTGTTCTATATTCCTGCAGGAGTGCCTAGGAAAGACAGAAACGCTTTTGAAAAGATTAAGAAACAAACAAACTCTTGCCAGTGCAAGGGGCCAACTCTGCTGTTGCTAACACATACAAAGTTTGAACCCTGAGGATGCCTGGTTCAAATTAAGTCCTGCACATACAGAAATGTAAAGCCACGAAAGTCAAAATGCAAAGAGATTGTGTATGCAATTCTCAATGCCTTGTGCACCTTCCCCACTATGAAGCGACACAAACTGAAGCTCATCAAAGGGGGTGGCAAGCACTGGGGATCTCAGATGCTTGCACACAGAAAAATACAGATTCCAAGCCCCACACATGGACAGTGCTCGTATGCCTTCAAAAGACCTGAAGAACCAGTGTTGCAGCTAGTTCATGACCTGCTAAGGTCTACAATGCAGGCAGAGGTACACATGAAATGGTCACACTCGGGCAGGGCATCAAGCACACATACTAGATTCCTGGTTTCTCTGGCATAACACAATTCAGCCATTCTGGTGCATTCAATTTACACAAGAGAAGAAAAGAGATTCTTATTCCTGGACAAGAGCGATGGCTACCAAAGCTGATGGGAAAGAGATGACAAGGCCTGAACATACTCACACGACCCAGCAAGCAATAGAAATGGTTAGGAAGGCCTTAGCACCTACACCAGACACAATACCAAACATTCTATGTATCCTATATACGTGCACCAAAAAAGCTCAGAATCCAGCTTCAGGCACAAAAGTGGACATTCTAATGATATTCCAGGTTTGTTTCTTTTTAAAAAAAGAATTCTATTAAATTCCTGGCCATCATAGTTGCAAAGATTAGGGGATGCTCAGAAGCCAGAGGAGGCAGGAATATGATGACTAGTGGAGCCATTCCCACATACTTCCCAACCTCATATCACTACACCCTCCCTTTCTGATTGTCATTCACCCTTTGCGGCCAGACATTCCATGTTATTTGACAAGAGCCTCACTCTTTGGAAGCAGAATTATGGGGGGGGGGAATGTAAAATTAGGCTAAGTTATACGAATTTAACTTAAGCGTTGCATTAGTTGAAGAACTGGCATTCCTTCCGAAGATAATATAGAATTTAACCAATATAGACTTACACCAATACCTCACACTGTATCAGACAGTCTTATCAGACAGTCTTATCAGACAGATGTGTATATGTTCCCACTTGGACCCACAATGGCATCACAATTTGCCAGGTTTGGGACACCTGTGATGGTATGCATGATACACACATCAATGGAGCCAACTTCTGTTTGCATGCACATGGACATTTTTGCATGTTGTAACTTAGATTTGGATTCACAATGTAGCCATACATAAGCCTGATTCACTGTACATAAGCCAGTGACAGCAACTCTGTCAAATCTAGCAGCAAATTTGGACTGATAGCATTTCTGCCAAATCTATGGGTCAAATTCATTTGTGTGGCTACAACTAGCAATGGTGTCCACAGAAGCGGACGTTAGCATCATTGCACATGCGCATCATGAGCACCATCACTAGTGTCCCAGAACTCTCCATATGTGCAATACAAGTATGGAAGATGTCATACTTGCACACCAAGGTATGCAAACAATCAAATATAATCATGAGTACACATTGGCATAAGTGGGGCCACATCTGTACATGTGAACAAAATGTGTACATGTGTTGTAACTATCGCATCACACAAGTATGTTAACGGATTAGAGAAAAAGTTGGGTTTTTTTTTTAAGAAACTGTCAATTCACTACACTTATACTAGTCTATTCAGAATCACATAACAATGTAGTTGCATTCAGCGTAACATGCTGTTTACCCCACACCAAAAGGTGATGTGTTGCACCACAGAACTGAAACACACGTGTGTGTTTCCAGTACTGATACATTCATTCTAACACACTAGTGCTATGAATTTTTATCTTGTTATCTTCTAACATTCACACACATGCAGTGAACCATGTTGATACATGGTGCACTACATGGTACACTATCATGACAACAAGCATTTGCAAGGGGTTGTGTGCACTTCACTCTGTGATCATGTGCACACAGGACTAAGACCCATGTTCACATTCATGGATGCACACGCATGTATGCTCCTATGTGGTGTGACTGCCTCTTTGTACCACATTGCACAGCACACATGATTGTCTGAGCATAAATCTGTATCAACAAACATGTGCCAGCTCACTAGTGTAGCGCTTTCAGTCACTTATGTGAATCACACCAACAGCTTGCATGTGTAGCCCTGTGAAAAACTGATGGTGCACAAGTAGGCTTATGAGACTGCCTACATGAGGCTAAAGCATAAGAAGCTGCTTTATTTATTTATTTATTTATTTATTTATCTCAGTATTTAGTTCATTTAGCTCAGTATTGTCTACACGGACTGGCAGGGGTCAATCAGCTTTTCAGAAAAGGGACTTTCCCAGCCCTACCTGGAAATGCCATGAGACTGAACCTGGGACCTTCTGTATACAAAGAATGTGCTCTACCCCTGTACAACAACCCCACTGAACTGCAACTTTCACTGAGCTACAGTCAGCTGCCTGATCTTGTTTTGCACACCTACAGCTGAGTTCTCGAAACAGGTGTATCCAGTACAGCTACAGCTGATCAGTGAATGGGGGAAGGTATGGGAAGCACAAAGACCATGAAAGCCCAACACCAATGCATCCAGGAGGGCAGCTTCACTTCAACTGCAATACAACAGCTGCATAAGGGTAGGAAGTGTTGCATTGGAAAGCCATGACAAAGGACCCCAAACTTTTAATCTACAGATAAAGAACTCTCCAGAGGCTATAATGTGATGACTCTGTTAAACAGTTTGGGGGCTTTGACATTCAACCTCCCAAAAGAAGCGAGTACGACTTGTGCTACCAAGTCTTGCAAGGAGCCCATGTGTTGTCTTTTCTAGATCGCATAACCCATTGAAATTGTGGCCTAATATTTTGAAGACAGGGTCTTGGCAGAAGCAAATTAACCAAGAAAGAGAGCGATTGGGAAAGCATATGCAGGTTTGGAGAGGTCCCTGCACAGGGAGAGGGTTTCTAGGCCTTTAGACAGAAAGGAAATCCAGTACAGGTGTTAAGGAGATGGAAATACATACATTCAGACTAGGAACATAATCCAAAATGATGTTCAACAAAAATGGAGGTGTCCAGAGAGAAGAGACAGCTCAGATGACCAGGACTGCCTGTTAGATGGTAACTGGGAGCAATCAGAGAAGGTGCAAGACCATTGGATAAGATGGAGGCATGAGGAAAAGAGTGTTCAGAAAGAAATGGAGTGTCAATGTGCAGCACAGGTCTTGGATGCGGGGGCCACAGAAATAAGGGTAAAGGATACAACAGTGGTGACATCGTTGGAACAGACAAGAAAAATGAAATTGGATTTGGGTCTGACATGAGAAACTGGAGCGGACTGGGGGTTCCCACCTGGCCAATGAAACAATCAGGTACCATTAGGTGGGACCATGACGCACTATTCCTGACAGGTGTAGAGGTGGACTGGGGTGCAGATCCCTGTGACAAAGGGCAATGAGGCTTCATTGAGATGCAGTGTAGATTGCTGGAGCCAAACTAAAGGCATGGAGAGATGCTGGGCAGAGTGGGGGGCACAGTGATGGGGTGAACAACATAAGCATAGCAGAGCTTGGAAGAATGTCTGGGGGACTTTGGGGACACTGATGGGATAAATGCAGAAAGAGGTGTGTACGCTGTAAATTATATAGCATATAACTTGGGGTACAGGATATAAATGGGAAGAATTCAGTACAAAATATAAATCAGAAATCGATGGGGGGATTGTTATGAAGTTTGTCTAAAGTGGGGGCATACGGGGCTCAGAGGGTACCTGGGGACAGCTGAGCAGAGCACTAACAGACTGGTCAGGAGATCTGGAGAGAAAAGGAAATGAACACATTGGCGTGGGTTGGAGTGCAGGGTGGAGGCTATTTGAAAAGACATTTGTACTTGGGGACTAGGATAAATGGAACCAAAAGAGGGGCAGTTTGGGCAGGCGATGCTGGTGGGAGCAAAGAGGCCTCTGAGTACAGATATGAGGCAGGGATCTTAGCAAGCTACTGACATGAGACGGAGATGTGTGTGGTGCAAGACAACTGAGACTGGGCTACCAAAGGCTAGTAGCCATTGGGGACAAAATCCCCCACTTGTGATGTTGGGAGAGCCTGCAAATGACAAGTGCCAGGCATCAGGAACAGGGCAGCTCAACATCCATCTGGAGACTATAGGGGTTGGATGGGGAGGGGGAGATGGAGGGGCCGGAAGGTGGATCTGGGTTGGGTGAAAAGGCTTGGAAGGTTCCAGGAGGAAGGAAGCTGGAGCAGGTTGCTGGTTATATGAGGGGGACCAGGGAAGGGTGGTAGGCTGCACGGTTTCAATGGAAGGGAGAACAGAATAGACAGGACGAGATCTCCTGGGAAGGGGCTGGGGTGCTGCAAGGGAAGGCAGACGGGGCACTGGGAGGCTGAATTGGGTGAAGTTGCGGCGAGTATGTGGGGAAATCAGGATGTTTGGAGGGGGGGTGGAGAAGCTGGATGCCTTGGTGGTAGAGATCCAGCGGCAGCGGCGGGGGTTGATGGGGATGGGTGCAGAGTGCGCCGTGAAGGTGTAGGTGCTCGGGTGCAGAGCGAAGAGGGGCGAAGGCTCCGAGGGTAGGTGGTGGCAGTGCCACGGGCGCCTTTGGGAGCGGCAGCCCTGGGGACGCAGAAGCCGGGGGTGCAATTGGGGACAGGCCAGCAAGGAGAGAAAAGAGCCAGAGGGAGGAGAGGATGCCGAGCAAGGAGAAAACTGCTGGACGGTTTTATACAGCGCTGCTGAGGCGAGAGAGAGGACAGAGCAAAGGCTCCGAAGAGACGCCTTGGGGAGCGGAGCCGCACTGGAGAGGGGCAGGGAGAATGGCTGCAACGGGGAGCGGCGATGGGGCTCCCGAGCTCGGTCCTTACCTGCCTTTGCAGCAGGCGGGGGAGGCGGCGGCGCTGCTGCTGCCGCTGTTGCTCCTGCCGGTGGTGCTGATGCAGGAGGGACCCTGGATGCTGATGCTCCCCAGGGCTCGGTCCCCTCCCCAGCCTTCAGGGATGATTCCCGTCCCCAAGGGGGAGCCCGCTCCCCAGCCCCGGCATCCCTCCCTCCCGGCCGGCCGGTCGGCCACCGCCTGGCGCCCCCCTCCAGCCCGCCCAGGCAGATCCAGAGAGCGAAAGGAGGAGAAAATCCCGCCCCTCCGCTCAGCGCAAACCTGGGCGCGCCTGCCCCTTTAAGAGATCCCTGACTGACAAGCTCTCGGCCCAACGAATGCCCGGCATAGCCCGGGCCAGCCCCCTAGGCACCGCCCACGCGTGGAGCAGGGAGGGGAAGCAGGGCTCCGAGTGGCAAGGAGGCATAGCCAATGGGTGAACGGGCGGGGGGCGGGGGGGCAGGGGAAGCCAATTGGGGAAGCCGGCGGGCGTGACTGAATTTTAGGATGATGTCATCCGGTGGTTCTTTAGGAAAAAGGAGGGGGGAGGAAGAGGAGGAGAAAAACCAGATGCATCGCAGGTAAAAAGGAGGGGGGGAAGGGAGAGTGTCAAAAATGCACGAAATCAATGCAATGACCAAAGGGAAACATCTCAGTCCATGTTAAAATATCGAAGGAACGCAACAGTCCGGTGAAAAGAATGAGACGTTGCACCACAGGGGGAAAATGCACCAAATGCGTGCCAAGAGAGGGAGAGAAATTGAGAAATGCACTGATTCATACTGCTGAGAGAGAGGAAGATAATCTATATGCATGTATCACCTGGAAATACACTTACACCTGAGAAAATGCAGAAGTCCGGCGGAAAGACCACACGGAACAACCCATTGCCCAAGATGCATAACTCTGTGTAGAAAGGATCAGACCGCGGGGATACAGAGAAGGGAAGCAATCTAGGGAAATGCACCAGTCCATGCGACAGAGAAAGAAATTTATCAAGCCACCCACTACAAGAAGATGCACCACTCCGTTTTACTCAGGGGAAGGAGCAAAACATGCACCTCAGGGGAACCTGAAAAAAGGGGGGAAGTAGGGAGTAGCACAAACCACGTGCTATTGAAAAATGCACCAGTTCATGCAAGTCAGTATAAAAATGCATCGATCCATAAAAATGTGGCAGTCAACATAGCCTGGAGAAATGCATCCATCATCCTGAGGAAAGATTTGTGCAACAACCAATAAAAATTCATTTGTGCAAGGGAAAAACATTCAACAATGCCCCACAAGGTAAGGTATTAATTGTTAGCTCTGTAGATGAAATGTGCTAGCTTAGAGAATCCAGTAAAGACATGGAAATATATCAAGACATGCAGTGTGGCAAGGTGCAGAAATCAATGCATGAAGCCAAAGAACTGCAAATCAATGCAACGCAGAAGACAATTCAGTGGGGAGCAGCAAACCATGCATCATTAAGGGCCTTTCCAGATGGCAGGGGGGGAAAATAACACATTTTATTCTTGGTGCAATATAGCTAGCTCTGAATCAACGTGAGTGGAGTGATATTCCATTCCCAAATGCACTGGAGGAACTGAGGGGTAAGCCTTTCCAATGCTTTAAAAAATTGGATAGATGTATGCTTCGTTGCTGGAGAGGGAAGAAGGTTGCAAAGAACACAATTTAAAAACAAACAAAAACTTTAGGTGCAAAAAGAAATGGTAAAATGGTTGTGAAATGGCAGAACATTTTTGTGGGGGGGGGATATCTTTCCTGCAGTTTGTCTTTCTTCCTTTAAAAAAATAATAATGAGCACTCCTATGTGTCTGTAATACAACTGGGAATCACCCCACTTCTTTAAAAAAGTTGATATTTTAAAAATCACAAAATTGTCATGTTTCGCAGGCTCTGGCCAATACATGCCTGTGATACTTGGTGCATCCATGGTATAAATGGAACAAATGATTGCCAAAGGGCAAGGGTAATATTTTCCCTGTGATTTTTTTTCTTTTTTGTTGGTGTTGGCAAAATGTAGTTTCCCTTGAGGGAGATGCTATGGTTTAGAGAACACAATATCTGGTTGACAATTTATCCCATTTTAAAAAATACTAGGAAAGTGCAAGCCAATAGTACAAACCTATGTATGTCTGCAAAGTAAGCCCCACTGAGTTCCGTAGGGCTTACTTCCAAATAGTGTGTATAGGAATGCAGCCCAAGTCAGTAGTAATGACTTGAAGATGCACCAGTGCATGCAAGCAAACATAATACCTTGATCATAACAGAGAGTGTCTATGTGAACTTCAGTCAGGATTAACATTCAAAGAAATTCATTATACAGACCCAAAAATCAATCTCGCACAGGAAGACAAGAGAAGGAAGATGTGTCAGAATATACATAGGATAGAAATGTCAAAGACAATGCCTTGTTCTGCCACTTACAGAACAGTGCAAAGATGAAGAAACTTAAAGAGAAGGAACTGTACATAGACTTACAGCCAAGGAAATGTACACATTCAGGCAGTGGCATCTCTACAGGGAGGGCAGAGCTCTAACTTTTGCAAGAAGCTTTACCCTGTCATGTAAATCCCTCCTCTCCCTTGCTGCTGTAGCCAGTAAGCAGCGCCAAGATGTTGCTTTTCCCTGTGATTGGCTAAAACGGTGCAGGAAAGGAGTGATTTCCACTGCAAGGTAAGGCTCCTTGCAAAACTTAGAGCTCTGCCCTCCCTGTAGAGACGCCACTGCATTCAGGTATGCTACACAGTTGGTGAACCCACTTTTTGCAACCAAGCAAAAAGAAACCATCAGGGCAGAGATTAAGTTGCATGATCTGATCCAAAACATGCCTGCCCTGTTTTCCCTGCCCGTCCTCAGCCTTGTTGCACAGGAGGAGAAGGCTGACAACCTGAAAGATTTCATAGATGGAAATGCCACAGTGCGCGTGCTGCTGAAAAGTATGCACTTGATCACAAAAAGGCATGTTGGAGAAAAAAGAAATGCACCAACCACAAGAGCTGCCTTGCTGAATCAGATCAAAGGTCCATCTAGTTCACCATGGTTTCTGGCAGCAGCCTTTGGGAAGCTTCTAAGCAAGATGTAAGCAGCATGAGAGCTCTCTCAGAAGAGCTCTGTATGTCAAAGTTTATTTTAAGTAGTAGGTGTTCATATACCTATTCTCCATCCCCATACCCTGCAAGTTCTTAACTTTAATTGGCTCAAGTGAAACTCTTTGCATCTCAGGTCTCATTATGACAGCATAATGAGACCTTAACTATCTCATATATCTATTATTTTTATTTAGGATTTTCTGTTCCATTTTTTGACCTATGCACGGCCACAAAGTGGCCCACAACAATAATAAATAAAGATCAGAAAACGGTTGAAAGCCAGACAAAAATCAGTGGGACCCACAGTAAACAGAAAACGTACCTCAAAAGATCCCGCGATTTCCTCTGAAATGAAACTTTTCAACCAACATCTGAAAACCTGTAAAGAAGGGGCCAGGTGATCTTCCCAGGGGAGTGAATTCCACAACCTTGGTGCTGCCACTGAAAAGACCCTGTCCTGCATCTCTGCATATAGGAAGGTTACAAGACTTAAAACAATTCTGTGATCTGTTCGCTAAGGGGAAGGAGATGCCATAGGTATTCCACTCTTCCAGCCATTGGTACAAATTTCTGGCATCATCATAACTCAGAAAAACTTAAATTCTCTTCTTTTTGGCCTCAGTTTTGGTGCTGGCACATTTTGTTTTTAAGGCCTTTTCTGTAAAATAAAGAAGATAACTTATAAATGTACAATGTTTGGCTTGTGTGTCCCTCTACAACACATAACTATCTCCATTTCTTTTGCTGTATTGACTTCGATAATTTTTTTTGTTGGCAGTGACATAACAATAGTAATAATAAATTAATAACAAGTACAGTACGTTAAGGAGACATAATCACAGATCATGGATACCTGAAAGAACAATAAGCTGTCTAGTAAGGGAATGATACAGGGATCCAAAGCTGTCTTTTTATTTTTAGTTTTAATAGACAGTGAGGGATGCAATTTAGGGTCAGAGGAGATGGTGTCTTCTCCCCACCCTCCATGTTTCAGATAATATGCTATGAGTCTTTAGGAAAACCAATCTCTCTGCCCCAACAGATCAGATATCACTGTGAGGGGTAGCTTAACAGGGAATACTTCGGAGTAGTTTGAGAGAGGATTTAATGTTCTCTATCATACCTTTACAAACTACAATTCCCACAATTCTTTGAGGGAAGCCATGGCAGTTACATGGGCATAAAACCAATAAAATGGGCTCCCAAACCTTTTTGACTGGTGGCTTCCTTGACTTACTGGGCCATTCGCCGTGGTTCCCTATTAGGGCCACAACCCTATACATTGTATAGGGCGCTGGGTTTTTGCGAGTATTCCACAGCTCCCCTAGCTGGTTTCCACAGCTCACAGTTTGGGAACCATTCCAATAAGGGCTCCTGGTGTTGATACAGCCTTTGGCTATCGTTATAAATAATAGAATAGGGCTGTGGACAGCATATACATGTCAAAAGCACAAATCCCCTTGTTTCACAAGAGAGTGAGGGTGCTGGGAGACCTCTGTAGATAACAGTGCTACAACAGTGAAGTATTTTTGAAAAGATGTTTGCAAAATAACATGGATTATGTATAAATAGATCCTATAGTAGGCCTTTGACCCTTGCTGTGAACATTCCTTTTCCTGGGATAATTTTAGTTTCCTGGGATTCCTTTACCTACAGCTCCCAAAATCTGAAAGAGTGCGCCTTTTGGTAATGGAAGGTGAATCCTCAATCTCCTGCATCAAACACTGTCTTCCAATATCTGCTTATTTAGCTTTCTTTCCTTTTGTGTGGTTTATTTTAAAAATGTCCCTTTTATTCCACACCCTATCTCCATAGCAGCAAGAGGTTAATTTTAGACAATGCTCACTAAGAATTCCTTAATGTGAAGATCTCTCTTCCGGATCATTGGTCCATGTGACTTTGGGGACCTATCAGTCTGTTCTGAAGCGACAGCCAAGGCAGAAGGACCAGAAAGATGGTCTTGTTGGGTCTTAATTTGAGGTCAGACAATGTCCCAACAGCTATTCTCAGTGCTGGAGACCAATTTCAGGATGTGGAGAATTCATGTCACAGAATGTGATTGGGATATAAATGTATCCCCTGCTTGATGAACAAATTAAGTAGCCGTGTTGGACTGTTAGGAAAAAAAATCAGAACCAGAAAAAGAATGCCTCTATTAGGACTAATTAAGTGCTTACAAAGTAAATTATCTCCCCTCCAGATACGGGACATAACATATACCCTAGCCCAGATTGCTTCCCAGCTCCATTTCCCGGAAATGCCAACTGCAGTATTTTGTTCCATATTTTGTATTGCCAGTATCGGGCTTGAGAAAAATGTGCCTAGTGAGTCTAACATGTTTCATATTAACTAGACTAACTTTCCACAGTAAAGACTATCAGCTCTTTGGAGTAGGTTGTTGGGATCCCTCTTACTTACATACTTAACAAATTTATATCCCGCTTTATCTCCTTCATGAGCATTCAAAGCATCTTACAAATATAAAAATATAAATGTTAAAACATCCTTAAAACAATGAAAAACAATAAAACCACCTTTAAAAATCCCACAAGAAAAAACAGAAAATCAGCAGTAATAAAAAGACAGGCTCTTAGAACTAGTTGGCATAATGTCATTGAGAGCGCAATCCTAACCTGGAGTTAAGCCGGCACAGTTAGGCCAGCACGTTTGGTCGGCACAAAGGACCCCATAAGATATGTTTGGACCACTCTCAGAGTCAGAGAGGCCAGCACGCAGATGTGCGCCATTCACCCTGACTCCAAGAGTGGTCCAAACACACTTTACAGTGGCCCTTAGGCCAGTCAAACTTTGCTGGCCTAACTGTGCCTGCCTAACTCCAGGTTAGGATTGTGCCCTAAATGACAGGATTCCTGGGTCGGGGCTATGTTTATTTTTCACATTTCCTGTACGTACTACCCTTCTTCCAAGGAGCTCAGGGCAATGGACGTGGCTGTCTCCCTCCTTTTATCCTCACAACAGCTCTGTGAGGTAGATTCAGCTGAGAAATAGACTGGCTCAAGGCCACCCTATGAGCTTCATGGCTGAGTGGAACTTGAATCTGGACCACAAACTATACCTTCAAACCAGAATTACAAAACCAATTCAGTTCAAACCATAGTTTTTACCCCCCCTGGCAGTGTTTTGTTATCTCTTCTACAGCCACTGAGTGTGAGGTGCGTTGCTAGGGGGATGAAAAAGGCCCCTGTGCCTGGCTACAATTTTTGAAGGCTTGGCCCACAAATGCAGCAAAATGAGATGGAAGAATGCTGAGGCAGTAGGAGGACTGTGGGTGGAAGACAGGGCAATTTGGCCAAATTGGGCCCAGCACCGCAGTGGGGTAGCAAATGGAGCACTTGCATTGCAGCTGGCACCTCGATCTGTAGCTGAGGCTCCGAAATGGAATGTCCATGCAAAGGCATTACGAGGAGATTGCCACAAATGGAGCATTGCCACCAGTTGGCCCTCCTACCCACTCCTCAGTCTGATTGGCTTGAAAACACCTCCTTCCCCCAGAAACAATTGGCAATGACACCACTGCTGGGTGCCTCACCACTACTGCTCATCCCACTGAGTAGGTGGGGTCCGTGGAGGTGGACCACCCTCAAAATGTTTTGCATTGGACCCCACAACTCCTAAAGATGGCCCTGGTGGAAGATTCCACTTGTGAACATTCCCTATTAAAGCAAGCCAACAAAAAGTGTCCTTATCCTTCCTGCAAGGTAAAAAAAACCCTGCCACATAATTGAAAAGGGTTCGCATCCAGTCTTTTCCTCTCTGAGCTAGTTTCCTGCTTGCTAGGAGGGTTATTTGTTAACTCGGGGGGGGGGGGCTTTAAATGAGGACAAATGGCAACAAAGGAGATTCTGGTTGGACATCATGAAGAAATTCCTGGTGGTAAGGGCAGTTCGACAATGAAACAAATTGCCGAGGGAGGTGGTGGATCCTCCCTCACTGGAGATGAGGGACACACAGAGGCCTGACAGGCACCTGCTGGAGATGCTCTAGGAGGATTTCCTGCTATAGGCAGGGGATTGGACTAGATGACCTTGTAGTTCCCTTCCAACTCTATGATTCTATGAAATATGCGATCAACCACCAGCAGTCTCGAGTGATCCAGTCTACTCAGGATTGTACCACCTTGTTCTGCTGCCTGTGCAGATGAGGCTGAAGATCCCATTGCTATGGCTCATCAAGCATAGTCCCATACAGGGAGCTCCAGAGAGGCCACGGGAGAATGCAGACTTCAAGGATAACAAATGTACTGAGAAATTCTGTTGTATTTATTCCGACTGGTTCATTAATTGTGTAAAAATTAAAAACCCAAGGAAGTTAAAAGTGAGTCAAAGCTGTAATCAAATGATGGCCCAGAAAGGGAGAGGGAGAGAGAGAGAGAGAGAGAGATGTGCATACAAGAGACTGAAGTATGAAATGACATCTAGATGAATAGAGGTTAAACAAAGATGATGCCGAGTCAACTCAAACGCACACATGCACACGCTGCCCCAACTGTCAAAATGCCCACGGCTGGAGTTACGACAGGAACTGCCTTGGAAAAAAAAGAGAGAGAAAGAGACTGAGCATCAGCAAACCTCACTATAGGTTACCTGGCTGTGTGTCTTTGTTCCAAGAAGGGCTGAGTGTGGAGGGTACAACTGAGGGAGGTGATATTGCAGTGTGGCCAATGATTGATGAAGCAGTGGGCCACCCAGGGCAGGAACATGGAAGAAGAGATGCTTCAATTCTCCCACCATGGGCAGGGCTGATATCAAGAGTTGGATTAGCTGGGCAGCTCCCAAGGGCCCTCAAAAGAGCCTGCTGCTGAAACCACCACCGTGCCCTATAACCTTTCTATGGTGGCGGCAAAGCAGGTGTTGAGTTCATTGGGCCTCTTGACTTTTGGAGCCCAAAGCCTGTGAGGGGACCCATGGTGATGCATTCACCTGTGCTGTGGAAAGCACATCCCCACGGCGCCAGTCTCCCCATGTTGCCCTGGGACTGGGCAGTGCACAGGCCACAGGCTTTATTCACTGCTGTTGCTATAGTAACGGGTGGAAGCACAAAGTAGGTTTTAGGCCTGCTGCTGCTGCTGCCCCTGCTCCCCACCATCGCCTGGTAAGGCAGCCAGGGCTTCCGGATCCAATGGGAAGGCTTTCCAGGAGGAGGTGGGGAGCAGGTGGCAGCAGGATCTGTAAAATAGCACCAGGGGAAGAACAGCCTGCCGCCGCCACTGCTTATTAATGAGACAGCCAGGGGCCCAGAGTCCAATGAGGATGCTACTGGGTGATTGTGGGGTAGCAGGCAGCAGCAGTGGATCATCCATTCTCTGGTTCGGTTTAATAATTTCCAGATCTGAAGCCCCAACACAGTGTCAGGGATAGGACATGTTGGAATTGTAAAATGGCAGTGGGGGGGGGGGAGATGATCTGCTGCTGCCACTGCTCTCCCTGTGCCCCCAGCCCGCATTATCTGGGAAGCATCCGTATGGGCCCAGCTTCCTGGAAGATGGTGGGGAACAGCAGTGAACAGTTGCTCTTTTCTTGCTCAGTTGCTGTTTCAGGAGACAGCTGATCACAGGTCTACACCTGTGCGCTTGGGCCTACAGCAAGTGCCCCACCAGACCCCATCTGTGTGTGGAACCAACCAAGGATGCTGGGAGCTGGCATTGGGCTCCTGCTTCCAAAATTTTCCTGCAAACCAGATGCTACTATATTTGTAAACAAAATTTTCATTGGCGGGTTTAACTTAGCCTGAGCAAGACTGAAAATACATGAAAACATTTGTAAGAATGGGATAATTGCCTTACTTTCAGTAGTGCTACTGTGCTTCCTTTCTTCTACCTCAGCAAAGTCCTCCTCATTTGCTTTTTCTTCTCCCAATAATACAGGGGCATCCAAGGACTGGCTTTCATTATCCCCCTCATTACTATATTGTTTGATTTTGAAACAAAGCCCAGGTGAAATAAATTGCCTGGCCTCTTTTTGATAACAAAAAATCAAAATTCTCAATTGTTTCTCTTCTGGGCTCCAGACTTACATTTGTACACCATACCGTTAATTTCACCTTCAAACAATGCCAAAACGTAGATCTGAGCCAACGCCATTTGTTCTAGACATACACTAAACTAGAAAAAGGGGTAGAACTTACTGCTGAGGCCTAGGCATTCTGAGAACTGAACTGGGAATGTTCTGAGAACATTACTGGGGCCTATTAGTTCTGGTCTAAAAGTGTAAGTTTCACTTTCCCATGTTTGAATTGTGCTATGTTGGTGTTTATAGAAAAGACCTGGGCTGCATTTCCACTACAGCTTTAATCCACTTTCAATGCACTTCTATTCCCCCAATGCGTTCTGAAAACTAGTTTGTTAAAGATGACTCTCAAGTTCCTTTACACACTACAGTCTACCCCAGGATGCATTGGGGGAATAAAGGTAAAGGTCTCCCCACAACCGAATGGTCTAGTTGTGACCGATTGTAGGGGGGCGGTGCTCATCTCTGTTTCTAAGCCTGTAGAGCCGGCGTTTGTCCAAGGACAAGCTTCCACGGTCATGTGGCCTGAGTGCATGGAACACCGTTACCTTCCCACCAAAGTGGTCTCTATTTCTCTACTGGCATTTTTAGGTGCTTTCGAACTGCTAGGTTGGCAGGAGCTGGGACAAGCAACGGGAGCTCACTCGGTTGTGTGGTCTCGAACTGCCAACCTTCCGATCAGAAAGCCCAGCAGCAGTGGTTGCACCCGCAGTGCCACCACGTCCCAATTGGGGGAGTAGAAGTGGATTAAAGCTGTTGTAGAAATGCAACCTTGGATAGACTAAGATTGAGTTACTCACATTTATTTTATAATAAATTTGTTTTGTACTTTATAGTTTGTTTTGTCATGAACCCGGGCCCCATGGAAGCCTAGGCCCTGTGGGAATACAGTAGAATACAGCCAGATATTGCTAAAGGGCCTAAGGAAATTATCACAGAAGTGTATACTGTATGTGTGTTGTGTATGATAGAGGCAAGGTCCTTATGCAATCATGCTTTTGAATGTGAATTGTTTATCAACAAGCACTTCTTGTGTTTTATTGGTATACCATATATTAACTAAATATAATTTATATGGGGGGTGCCTTATTTTTTTTGTGAGCCTCTGGTTCTGGAAAGGCAACATACCAATATTTAATCAATTCTAGGGGGATTCTTTAGGGCAGTGTTATTCAAACTGTGGGTCGGGACCCACTTGGTGGGTCGCAACCTGATGTCAGGTGGATCGTGGAAAGCTGGAAGCAGCCATCTTGGAAACTGCAGACCTGACTCTTGCTATGATCCTTTTGTGAGTGTTGACAGTTTGAATTTTCAAATGAGGGGTTTTTTGTTTTAGTTCAGTGCTTTTACATCATATTTTGTCCTGATGTTGCTTTCTGTCAGAGACACTTCATGGTTGCGCAATTGCTGCAGTCCAAGAATGCCAATTTGCATTTCAGGAGTGTCTTTTTATTATGTTACATTGACAGACTTCCTGCTTGATTATGTCACTTCCAACTATGACATCACTTCCGGTGGGTCCTGATATGAGTGCCATTCTAAAAAGTGGGTCCCGGTCTAAAAAGTTTGAATACCACTGCTTTAGGGTGTCACTACCCATAATCCTTACCAGTGGATATCATATTACATCAGGGATGATGGAAATCTGTGTATTCAGATTTCATAGAGACTAAGCCTGCCCCTGCTAACCCTGGCTTCTTTAAAGTTTTTCCTGTTCTCCAAAAGTTCCTTTACCAGATTTCCATTTCAGTTCTGTGGTTGATTCCTGTGCTGCAATCTTCCTGCCTTTTCAAGAAGCCAGGAGTCCGGACTCTGCAGCTCTTTCTGCAACATCCCTCTTCGCAACTAGAGAACCAGGCAAGCTGGCCTACCCTCCCTTCTCCCCACCTGATATTCAGGTTGGCAACCTAACCTGTAAAACCAACCTGGGAAGGGTAGTGGGGTGACTCACACACCCGTTGGGCAGGGAGCAGCATTTTTTTTTTTCTGGAACAGAAATGAAACTTCAGAATTGTAGGTGGGAAACCTACGACAAACAAATGCTTTCTTCACCACCCTCCTTGGGACGGGGAGGGAGCAAGGCCTACCATGTGAGAGCAAGGGGTGGGGTGCCAGGCGCCAGGATCTTGGGTTCTCTTGTGGTGCTTTCGAAATGGCCCAGATTTTGTCAAGCAAGCTGAGGCCTGCCTACCTTCAGTGACCGTTCTCCTGTGCGGAAAGCAAGAAGAGCAGGCTGTCCTGGGAACCCACCATTGAAGACCTAATTGGAACCTGAAATCTTCTGGGCCCTTAGGCTAGCCATCTTCTCCTCCTTCCCCCATGGGATGAGGGGTGGTTGAACTGGAGCTGGGCACCTCAGTTTTGCAAGGGCCAAATTTACAAGTGTGGAGGAGGACACAGGAAAGGAACATATCACAATATATCCTTTTTCATATGGGTGTGCCCAGCAGCCACCCCTTATGTTCATTTCCTGCCACACGTATTAGGATAAAAATTGATTCGTGGGGAAGCTTTTGAAATGTCCCTCTTTATACAAGAAAAAAAGAACTTGAAAACCCATCTGATACAAGATGATCTCCTACGAGTTGGGAATCTGTATCTTTGAATAAGCTCTGCGCCAGAGTTTGGAAAAGATGATACCCCTGGCTCTGGGTGAAAAGGGGGGTGGGTGTGAATGTGAAGACACAGAGACAGAGCTAAGAGTTGTAACCTAAGATTAGCCAAAACTGGAAGGAGGCTGCCCATGTTGTCCTCAAGGGAGGGTCTTCCACCGTAGAAGAGCATTTGTTTGCCTCCACTTATACTCGGCTGGTCTATTCGCACAAAATAAATATTAGGAAGACCCCTTAAGCCTCAAGTGAACTCTCATCCAAAGGAAAATAAACCCAGTAGCACTGCTGCTCCCAGAATGGCTAACTATGCAGAAAAACAAGGAACACACATGAATATCATCACAAGTTGACGGACATGGATCAGAAACAGGGCCTTATCATAGGTGGCACCTCTCCTTTGAAACTCCCTTCTCAAGAATCCCAAGAATGTCAGCCAGTCCTTTCCAACTGTTAGGAACTAAATTCTTATTACATAAGGCCTTTTGAGATGGTGCCTTTTCATACAGCTGAAAACACCAGCAGCTTACTAAGCGCTGTTTATGCTAAACATGTCCCAATAAGGTGCCATATTCTGATTTTAGTATTGTTTTATTAATTTATTATATTTCATTCTAATATAATAAATGTTCTGATATGGCCAAAGTGGGCCTTTGTCAAGGCAGAATGGTAGAAGTAATCATTTTTTAAAAATACAAATGTTGCATCCCCTCTTTTAAGTACGTTAACCTGAGTATCAGCAGCCATCTAGGATAGGCTCAGCTGGCTGGCAGAACTGATGGAACAAAACTTTACGAACAGCCCTTCCTGTTGGTGAAATACAGACTCTGTACCCATCTTGGTTAAACAATGAAAGCAACCTCCAACCTCCATGTGCAGATACACCATGAAGATATAAAGCTTCCTTATAGTTCATCTGTCTAGATCAGTAGTGCCTTCTCTGGCTAGTAGTATTCAGGCACAAGTCTTTCCCATCGTTTGCTACCTGATCCTTTGAAGCTGGGACCTTTCACATGCAAAGCATTGTGCTATACCATTGGGCTATGGCCCTTTTGTTCCAGGCACGCACACAAAAAGATCCACCAGAAACAGAACTAGCAGGGCACTAAAGAGAATGCAACTATATCTGAAGGTGTGTTATTAACTCTAAAGCCCTATCCATTGGCTGTCTTGACATGAGGCAACTTGCCAGGTGGAACCAAGTCTGACCATCCAGCCTTCTTTGGGAAGGATTCTGCCAACTTCAATCAAATTTTAAAAATGCAATGTTTTGTGTATTAAATGAGCATGTAGCTCTTTGTGCAAGCGACTGGGGGAATTCTAGTACTTGATTTAGGGTGTAATCCTAACCTGGAGTTAGGCCGGCAGTTAGGCCAGCAAAGTTTGGCCAGCCCAAGGGATACCGTAAAGTATGTTTGTACCACTCTCGGAGTCAGGCCAGCACACAGACATGCACCATCCCCCCTGGCTCCAAGAGTGGTCCAAACGTGCTTTACAGTGGCCCTTGTGCTGGCCAAACTTTGCTGGCCTAACTGTGCTGCTCTAACTCCAGTTTAGGATTGCGCTCTTAACTACTGCCTTGAGAAATCAGTATGACATTGGGTAGGTCCACCTGCAACCTAATTCTCCATTTGAAGTTTTACCAGCAAACCCGGCACACAATATGAAGAACGGACAGGTGCAAAACACATTGTAGTGCAATCTCAGAAGCAACGCCTCTTAAGCACTATGCTTTACTAGTTTATTTATGTATTACACTTATTATTACACTCGCCCTTCAAGAAGCCCAGAACAGCTGACAGAGAGTTCCCAGGTAGTCTTCTGGCACAGACGAGGCTGAGACCTGCGAGGCAAATGACATCCATAGGGCCAGGTGGCTGGCAGACACTCTGCTAAACTATGGGTTCTGAAAGGGGAAGGCCAATCTCCCTGAAGAGCCTTAAGCCATTGTTAAAAGGGACCACAATTCTCTGTTCAAGCATCTCCTGCGAAGTATTTGTGCCTCTCTTAAGCGAACCAGAAAAGGGGACACCTCTGACACCCTCTTAAGGTATGGTATCTGGGGAAATGTATCCCTCTGCCCCTTTTAGCTACACCACTGCCTATTAGACCTGAGGGCACCTAAATTAGTCTTTTGCAACCAGGCCTTTTTCTTTTCAGATTTCTTCCTCTATCTACCCAATTATTACCCTGACCTTCCTCCAATGCAGGGTCGTGCACACACGCAGGGTTGTGCACACATATCCCACCCCCCCCACACTTGTCCTCACAACAAGCCTGTCTTGTGAAGTAGGCTAGGAGAAACCATAACTGGTCCAAAGTAATCCACTGAGCAATCCAGGGATTTGAACCCAAGTCTCTGTCCAACACTCTTCACCACCATAGCATACTAAGGGCGCAATCCTAACCTAGAGTTAGGCTGGCACAGTTAGGCCAGCAAAGTTTGGCTGGCACAAGGGACCCTGTAATGTATGTTTGGACCACCCTCAGAGAGGCCAGCACGCAGACATAGGCCATCCTCCCTGACTCTGAGAGTGGTCCAAGCACACTCTACGGTGGCCCTTGAGTCAGCCAAACTTTGCTGGCCTAACTGCAGGTTAGGATTGCTCCCTAAGGCTGCACTGCTATACAAATGTACTTGAGAGTAAGTCCCATGAAACTAAATGGGGCATACTTCTGAGTAGACATGCAATGTAACCTTGAAGCACATCTAAACATGATTAACTGCGACTTGAATCTGGTGTTTTATGTTTTGTTTTAACAGCAAAATGACTATTCTCACTACCACCTCCTCGGCATATATCGTGCAACTAAGTCCCTAAGGACTAAGTCCCAATTCTGTGACAAGATAGAACAATTTAAAATGAAACCTCTTTTTCCCCCAGCAAAAAGAGTTAAATCTCATCTTTCACTTAAACCCAGCAGGTCTACTATGTGCAAAGTATGGATCTGAAAAGGCTGCAGATGGAAGGACATCATATTCAAATCAATCCGATCCTTGGGAAGAATCAGAATATTGACACTCTTTTGGTACAACATGTTATTGAATTCCAACATTCAGAACAAGATTTATTATTTGTGCTGTTGAACACATTTTCCCATCATAAATACAGCTGAATTGATTTGAATGCGGTGCTACTTCAATGCAAAGCCATCTGGATCCATACGTAGCACAGAGCAGACATCTGAACATTCAGTGAAATGTTAGAACTGAACAAGTCTCAGCCGTGCCCTTCTGACATGCAAAAACTGTAGGTTTTCAGCCAACCCATGTAGACTTCAGCTGTGACTCCTGGGCTCCCAAGTTGCGGGTATAGCAGTGGAAGTACAGAACAATCTGGGGCATGGCCGTTTGGATGCCACTGCAGGTAGTGGGATCTTTTTTAAATTGTAGAGTGGCAAATGAAAAGCTGACCCATGTAAAGCTTCGCATGTAGCTCTGGCATCCATTACAGTGTCTGGCCCACAGCACGACTGTAAGTCAGCATGGAGAGGCTAGAAACCACAACAGTCATATACTGAAAGGGACCCTGTACACATACTGTATATACAGTACATATACTAGAGCTGCCATTCAAAGCTCATTGAATTCATAAAGGATAATAAAGTTGGACTCCAACTTCATTTCCTAATACCAATACAGGTAGATGATCCCTTATCTGAACATCCAAAATCCAGACTATTCGGAAATCCAGACATTTTTAAAACTTTCTGTAGGAAAAAGGTCTTGGGCTCATTCTCACGTACAGGCTGTAAGTTTGATTCTCTGCTCTGTGGTGTGTGCCATTGTTGAAAAATACCAGAGGCCAGCAGACACACAACTGGGTAACAGTGAAAAGAGCAAGAGGAAGCATTCCCCTTTATAATGTTGCAGTTATTCAAAAATCCAGACAAATCCGAAACCCGAACACCTTCCCAGCCCAAGCAGTCAGGATAAAGAATAATCAACCTGTACAGTGTAAGTGATTTTTCTAAGAATCCTTTCCTAGTCTCTTGCACAGAGCAGTAAGAGCGCCACCTGCCAGTCGAAAGATAAAATGCATCATAGAATTCCCTCCTTTTTCTTATCTTGTCTTCAGGCTGCCTCACTTGGAGGGTTCTACCTTTGAAAGGGAGAAACAGCCATTTAGAGGCTTGCAAAGAAAATCTAGAACAGAGCACATCATATTCATTGAGGGTGGGGGCATCCTCTCCTACTTAGTATAATTGATCTTGTGTTTATTATTATTATTTAAAATTTCCATAGCAGTCTAGAAAGTGCTTCACAAATTCTTATCTCACTTATCCTCACACCAGATCCGTAAGGTCAATCATTCTAGCTTCTGTTTTATAGACAGCACACTGATTTCACACAGGTATCCGGTGAATTTAGAGTTGCCAAATTCTGACTGCAGCTGTTCCTGGAGATTTTTTTTTTCTCCAATGTGTTGACCTTCAGGAATATCCAGCATGACATGTTTAAAATCTCAAATTTGGCTTACAGGAGTCACTTGGATGCAGATTCCTGGAGAGACCCAGCCAATCATGGAGGGTTGGCAACCCTAAATGAGCTTTGCAGTCTGAATTGGAGTTTCTCCACATCCAGGGCCATATTAACCCATGGCCGGGCCCCTAGGCTTTCAGGTCTTTGGGGGCCCCTCTGAAACTCTTCAGGAAACACACACCTAGCCCTTTTTACTGTACCTTGTTACAGCTCCTCTCCTAGCATGTGTCCCTCTGCTCCTCCCCCATCTTCCCCCAACCCCCAAGCTGGCAGGCAGCTCATGCCACAGGTCCAGCTGGCACAGCAGGGAGTGCTGGCCAGTCAGGGAAGAAGGAGGGGTGTCTGCCATAAGCAACAGGGCCCGACTTGGGCCTTGTGTTACAACATCATGACAGATTTAGGGTGCAGGTAACAGTGCCAAATCGACAGACCTTAGCCCCTGTGGGGCCTCCGTACTTCAGCCTAGTTAGCCTAATGGATAATCCACATCCCAAACCAACAGTCTCATATGCACAGCTAAAGAAACATTGGTTCGGAGAATATCTCAGATTAATCCCCTTGCCCTCCTCTTTTGTTGTTAATTGCATTTTATCCCACCCTTCCTCCAAGGGATTCAGGGCAGCACACATGAGTTTTCTCCATTTTATCCTCACAACAACCCCTGTGAGGTAGGTGAGGCCGAGAGATACTGACAAGGCCACCCAGCATGTTTCAGGGCTGATGAGGATAATTGACCCAAGTCTCCTAGGACTAACTACACCACAAGGCCCTTCTCCAGGGCAAAACAGCAGCACAACCTCCAACGTAGGGAAGGAAGCTGGTTAGGTTAGACAAGGATCCTTCACCCAAGATTGAGATGAAACCTCCTCTTGTGGAAGAGGCAACATTTCAATGGAGGACTCTCCCCTTTTCCTCTTTTATGTCCCTTTGCTTTGCGCAAGTACAATCTTGCCCGTTTGGGAGTACCTTCTCCACTTCACAAAGGGTGGGTTGGATGGACTCGCACAGACACACAATCACTCACACACATAACATCTTTAAATAAGAGGATCGTGAATAAATACTGTACATAGAATCCCCCCTCCCAACAAAGGGGAGGAAGGTAGATAAATATGTTTCCTGCTATACAGATAAAACCATCATGGAGGGTGGGGCAAGGAGAGTCACAGGCAGGCCTCAAGAACATGAGAAGGATGCAAATTATCCTCGTGACTCCAAGGATCTGCAAAATGAGAGAAAAAGCAAATTTAAACTGTGAGAGTAGTCAGGGAGGTGACATAATAAACAGGTCCTCCCAACGCCAAGTAGGAACCAATACAAAGGCTTCCATTTGGTGTCAGGAGTCAAAAACGTGACGGACTCCATGCAGTTTTTTCTGGGTTTTTTTTT
>JAJKFI010000122.1:1571810-1615382 GCA_029204185.1 Lerista edwardsae
CATCACAAGATTAGGAAAGGAGAAGCCAGTAATTGTGTGTGTGGGAGCTTCTGGGTGTCAGCAAGCAACAACAAATTCCCACAAATTCAGCCAAATTCCCATTAGTTCATCCTGGTGATAACTTCAAGACCCTCTTTGGAAGGTATCAATGTTAGCTTCAAGGGTCTTTCTAAGCCCACAGAGCTGAAAGGCATCAAGATGGAAAAAAAACCCTGTCAACTCATGATTCAGATTTGCACATAGCTGTCCGCTCCCACTTCCGATCACAAGCATTTTGGATAAGGGATACTCACAGCCCAATCCTAAGCAGCGCCTGCCTAGCAAGGCCGGCGCAGCAGCGCTGCATCCTAAGCCCAGTAGGAGGCCGCGGCAGCGGCGCAGAGCAAGGGGAGATTTTCCCCGTGCACCCAGGTTAGCCCCAACCAGCTCGATGGGGCTGCTTGGATCTGTGCCTGCTGATTTGCAGGTGCAGGTGAACATGCGCAGCAGCAGCAGCCCTAATCTGGGCCACCTTGCCTAGGGACGAGGCTTAGGATTCGGCGCAATGGCCATCTTCCATCACCACCCACTGTGCCATCCTCGGCATGCCTCTGGAACGCCCTCTGTGATATCCTGTGCTGAGCGCCGTGATGGCACATTTGCGACAGCGCTGGATTGGCACAAGAGCGGTATAGGATTGCGCTCTCAGTCTGTAGTAGGAATGAATTATGAACCTCCTTCTAACCACCAGGTCCTTCTGCCCCCATCCCAGAAGCGGTATTAAGGTTTCCTTTAGGAAGCCACTATCTAGAAAGCCTTGGTCCCTTCTTACGAGTAGCTGTTGTGCTGCTGCCTGCGCCGAGCTGTCCGCATCTTCTCAAAGCGCGCCTCCATCTCTTCAAGTACTTTGGGTGTGTAACGCACCACTAGCTTCACAGTGCCCTGGGCTGCTTTCAGGAGCTCCACCGCCCGTTCGTGCTGCTCCCCCTCCACGCTCTGCAGGAAGAGGGCAGAAAGTGCCATGTGATAAGGGACAGGTAGAATCAAGTCAGAGATGCCTGTCCTACTACCAGCCTCTCTCCTTGTAACTCAAAATACCCGAGGGGTATCATCTGTGTCCATATTTATTGACACTGGCACCATCCAATAAGTCACCGTTTCTGATCACATACCATGTAATTACTGGACTGCTGTCTCCCGCCTTCCTCAGAAGGCCGTTTCACTTCCTGTTGTGAGGAAGGAAATACATATCCCCTGGCTACACAAACAGAATCTATGGCTCATCTATGAGACTGACTGAAAGCTATCACCTCACATGGCAGATTGGTTAGGGGTGCCTGCCCACCTCCACCATTCCTTTTCCTCCGGCTCCCCGAATTCAAAAAGAACAGAAAAGGAAGTGTGGAGGAGAGGGTCTCCAACAATGTAGTCCAACCATACTTCCTTTTCCAACCCATTGAGTGACAGGAGAAGCACTGGCAGCATTTGGTGCATTTCCCCAGGTGCAGGGAGGTCTTGGGTTGTCTTTATATTCATATCCATCCATCTTATTAATCAAGGCTCTAGAACAGGCCAAGGCAGAATTCAGGCATGCAAGTTCAACAGTGAACCCTGAGGTCTACCAACTGAAGCCAGGTGTGAAATGATTTCTGAGGGTGTGGAGCCAGACCCCCCAAAAAAGTGTCTCATGGGTGGAGCCACTCATCTACAACACTGCATGAGTCAGTCACAAGCTGGAATAACCTACATATACAATTGCAAATCTATATCAGAGATACAACAAATCAGAAACTCTTACCCAGTGGTTCCCAAACTGTAAGTCGGAACCCACCAGTGGGTCGCAAACCAATTTCAGGTGGGTCATGAAGCACCTAGGGCAGCCATATTGAAAATGTGGGAAGATGGGACGCCGGAAAGGGGGAGGATTTGTGGTTATTTTGCTTGTCTTCAGGTTGTAAATAGGCTTTTTTTTCCCTTTCTGATTCACTTTGCTATTGGAAAATGACTGAGGAATAACCCAACTTATTGCCGCATTTTCAGGAAAGCAGCAGGCTCTGGCATCACAATGATGACACTTCCAGACATGACATCACTTCTGGTGGGTTCTGGATAGATTGTCATTCTAAAAAGTGGGGCCTCGTGCTAAAAAGTTTAAGAACAGTGGTTGTTGTTTTGGGGTAGGGGAACAGGACAGACCCTTTTTGTTGTTGCCATTATTAAACATTGGGGAGCCAAAAACCCTAATTGATCTACTGCAAATCATCCAATAATAATCTACATTCTGTTTGTTTAAAAAAAAAAAGTTTAAGCATGTATCATAACAATTCTTATGCAGAGTTCCCATTGGTGTCCTCCGATCTAGCACACAGACGAGAGCTAGATGTTTAGCTCCAACAATTATTCTCAGACCACTCACTGAGCTCACATATGCTAAATCCATGCCTGAGGAACGTGGCTAAACAGCAGTGGCAAGCTTGCCCAATGAGAGTAGAGATACAGAACTGAACAAATCTGGAAGAGACCCTAGGATTTCCCATGTGCAGGCCAAGATTCTGTCCGATGTCCAATCTAAACAGAGAGCTGGAGACAAAAACAGTCTTCCTTCATTCCCTTACACACACACACACACACACACACACACACACACACACACACACCAAAGCCTCTTGTTTCCCCACCACCTGATACATACCACACCATTGACTGACAGCAGCTGATCTCCACGTTTGAGCCCTCCGTGACGGTCAGCCACACCTCCTGGGATGATACGGGAGATGTAGATGGGAGAGTTCTGCTCCTTCCCCCCCATAATGTTGAAGCCCAGGCCTTCATCCGTCTTGGGCAATTCCACAACTCGTGGGTGTGCATGGCCCTCACTCGCTGCAAAGGCAGCCACCGTTGCCTAGAAGAGGAGGAGATTTCAAGTCCACATGTAAAAACATCAGTTATGCATCCCAAGTGGGATGCCAGATCCTTTTTAAAAGATGACGGCCACACTGTGACCCACACCATCATCATCATCATCAAACCTTTATTGGCATAAAGTGACCCACACATTTTCATTTCATTTCTATCCTGCTTTTAATCTGAATTATACCAAAGGGGCTCACAAAAGTACACAAAAATACAATAAAATAATCAATACAAATAACCGCAAAAACAATATGCAGCAAGAAATTAAATTAAAATACAGGATTCAGGCATAAACATCCTTTTAAATAGCAAACTAAAATGTCTCTTTAAAACAAAGTTTGCCTAAGACACAGATGGAGGAAACCAGCCGGACCGCGCTGGGATAAGAAGCACGCAATTGTGGTGTGACACCAAAAAATGCTATCCACCAATTTGATCTCTGTTAGCAGAAGGTGGGGCCTCTATGCCAGTTCTCCAAACCTGAACAGGCTTATATGGCACTTTCTGACTTGTCTCTCCTCATCTCTCATCTGTGCCTGTTTTGTTTCTGTGTTGTGCTTTGCACTACAAGCAGGAATAAAGCAGGATCAGAGATACAGCAAGAAGGATATGGCATAATCAGGGCAGGAGCATGCCAGCATTTGGGGGAATGGACATCCAGGAATTTTAAAGTGACATTGGCTAGGCCAGGAGAAGGATGCTTCGCTGCTGCCTTGGCTTCCCTCCCCACTGCCAGCGTTATCTGGAAAGCCACTGAAATATGTTTACTGGACAAATGAAGTGACTGAGGTGAAGCAGTAGCAGTGTGGGATCCATCCTTCCTTCCTTCTCCAACCAGCTCCATTTTAAAGAAGCATCATTTTAAAAAAAGAGAACATCCCACTGTTGCTGCTGTTCCTTTTTCACATCACCTAGTAAGCCACAAACGGGGGAGGGAGGAGATCACAGCAGCAGTGGACAAGTTGGGTAGCCACAGTGATGGTGGTGGGGAGACTGCAAGGATATGGGCCAGTGGCACATATCCAGCCAGGCCCCATCTGCCTCAGGGCAATTCTTCACAAGAAGATAATTTTTTTTGGGGGGGGGGGAAACAACTGTCAGGATGGGGTTTAATTTGTTTAATGCTCCCCTATCTTTGTAATAGGTGTCCCAATATCCATGGATAACTGAAACTGTGGATACCGAATCAGTAGATATTGGGGCACGCCTGTATTTGCTGCTATAAGGATAAGACACTTGGGATGCAATCCTGCACTTTCCTGAGTGTAAGCCCTACTGAACACAATTGGTGTTCAACAGGGCTTGCTTCAAAGCAGACCAAAGATTGGGTGGGTTGGTGTTGTTTTTAGTACATTAAACTATTAAAGCTGAGATTCCCAGATATATTCTGCACTTTTCTGGTGTTTCCAACATAATCACAGTAGACAATCATGTCTATTATTATTATTATTATTATTATTATTATTATTATTATTTATTTATTTATTTATTTATTTAATTTAATTTATATCCCACTTTTCTGCCCCAAGGCGGCTTACAACAATAAAATACAATAAAATCACAATTTACAATTAAAAACAATAATTAAAAACATTAAAATAATTAAAATTTAAAACAAGCCCCGTGGATCCTAAAATATAAAGAGTCTAAAAAACCAGGCAGCCAGCCAGCCTATACAGGATATAACCCCAGTACAGGCCCTTTCCAACAAGTGTGATATCCTTCCCTGAAACATGCTGGGACAAACGGGGGAGCCCCAGTGGCAGGCTTGTCTAATACCTTTGCTGTGGCATGTGCTCGAATTTCAGGAGTCCCCGTGATATCCAACGTGTCATACAACTGCTCGTAGACCTGCACAAGAAAGACAAGAAAGGATTGTCCATGGAGGCCCCCCTCAGGTTTTGTTTTCCGGTGACCCAGCCTGGGACAAGGAAGGTACCACAGGTCAGTCCACTTTCAGTTTGGGGGGGCGGGGAAGCAACAGGAAATAAAAGCAAATAGAAGGAACAGGGAAGCAGAAATATTGGTGCTAAGAATGGAAAAAGACTCATAGTGTTGAGCAATTGGAGGAGATTCATGGTGTTGAGAGATTTGGACCACAGGAAAAGAAATGGGGCAGGGGGAATTCGTGAATTGGTATTAATTCTCCAGAGTGACAGAAGCTGCAGGAGAGTGTGATGAATATGGTGCTGGAGGGGAAAATGGGATCTGGGAAACTAGGAAAGGGTGCAGGATGTTATGAGAGTCCATGTTATGATTCCATCAGGAAGTGAAGAAGGTAATAAAGACAAACAGAGGAAGTTCTTTGCAAAAGATGTGGAAATGGGGATCAGGCAAGTCTCACCTCCCGAATGGCAGAGCAGAATTTACTCTGTAGCACCCTCTGAAGGGCTTGCAGTTTCTGGGGTGGCACCTCCCCGCTCCGCTGCAGCCGCTCTAGTAACTCAACTGCTCGGGCCACATCTGCAAGAGGGAGCAAAGAACATGCGAGTACGCGAAGGAAAAGGGGGGGGGGAGAGATTTAGATGCTCCAAACGACAGCCTCCCACAGAAACCGCGAACAAGGAGGAAGAAGATCCCAGACAGCCTCCCGCCTGCCTTCTTTTCCGGGGAGTAGCTCAGATCTTGTCAGCAGCGATGCCAACCGTCATCGCCTTCATCCAGCTGGGAGCAGCGCAGTCCCCAACCTTCCCACCCCTTTGGCACCCAGACACTCGCATCTATTTTCTCTCTCCCTCGAGATCCCCCCTCGGCTATCTAGATGGAGGCTGCTGGGGAAAGAAGAGCCGCGGTTCTACCTACTCTCAGTAGCCATCGCTGCGTCGAAGATGGATAATGCGCGCGAGGGAGGGGAGCAATGGTGATCATCATCGTCAACCCGGATTCTCCGCCTTTTTCTCCTCCTCCTCCCGCCATCTATGGGGAACCCGATGCCGCAGCTCTCCCACCGAGCGCGCTTTCGCCGCAGCCTACCCTCGGAGACGATACAACTCACCTCCCCGGCGCTTACCCCTTTCCAGCCCGAGAGGTTCCGCCAGCGCTGCCATCTTCGCTCTCCAGCCCCGCCGCCGTCTCACGTCAAGCGTGGAAAAGGGGAGGGAAGCAGAGGGGAAGCCAGCGAGCGTCCTGGATTTGCAACCTGACACGGAGCCCAACCCCCGGGCTGCTGGTGCGCGTGTCTGGCTGGGCACGTGCGTTAGGCGCCCGGCCTCCGGTCCCGCGCACGACCTGCGAGACCCCGCCGCGCCGCAGAGAAGATGGTTGCGCGGGGAGCCACCCAGGCGCAAGTGACTGGCCGCGGAATGCCCACGCTGGGAAGGGACCAATGGGCTGTCTTAACCAGCGGCTTCGCTTGCCCTCCCCTTCCACCCTACATATTACTATTCGCCCTAAGGGCCAGGAGATGCTGGTTATTCAAGCCGACGGCGAAGAAAAGCCACGTTTGACCCCCTCCTCCGTTTTTTTTCGGGGCAGTAGCCGCCGCCCCCACTCTAAGCAAAGACCAATCACGGCGGCTTCGCAAGGAATTTTTATTCATTCTGAGTGTTCAACCGTCATCTTTCCAGGGGGCTCCACCATTTGAACTCCAGAAGATCTGGAAGAACCAAGCCTAGTTGCAGTGGGAGAAAGACATCAGCATTTTATGCCAAACATATTATAGAATGCCAAAACCTTGAAAGAGATAATTTAATTTGTATCATCTAAGACTTGTTGCTGGAAGCTCACACTGTGAACATGGTATACGTTTTATTCTATTCTAATACATTAGAATAAAATTCTAACCCATGTTAGAAATTCAGGAGTGAGATAGCAGCCTATTCCTGACTATATTCTTACATGGCTACACTCATCACATCTATGATTTAGCAAAACTGTATTACTTAAAACAAATTCCTACTGTGAGAAAGGCACACCTAACTGTCAAACACAATGGCAGAGTATAGCCAGGTACAAATACAGGTCTGTAGAACTGTTTAGCATGCTATCACAGGCCAAGGCTTCTACAGAATTTAATGTGAAGATTAAACCGCTGCTGCTGGGCTTTCTGACCCTAAAGTTGGGAGTTCAAGACCATGTGACGGAGTGAGCTCCCGTGCCCAGCTCTTACCAACCTAGCAGTTCAAAAGCATATAAAAATGCAAGTAGATAAATAGGGACCACTTCAGTGGGAAGGTAACAGCGTTCCGTGCCCTACGGCATATAGTCATGCTGGCCACATGACCACGGAAACTTCTCCTCGGACAAACGCCTGCTCTACAGGCTTAGAAACAGAGATAAGCACCGCCCCCTACAGTTGGTCACGACTAGACCTTTACCTAAAACCTAACAGTAGCAAAGCAATGCAAGGTACTCTCACAAGCTTCCATGATAGCCCAACTATTCCATAACCATTATTCAGGATGGGGCGATAAAAACACAACAGGCTTTATTTCTAACCACTTCTACAGACCTTCTGGCTCCATGGATCTATACTAGCCGTGGCTAGTATAGTCACACATAATCCGATTTTGCAGGGTGCAGTATTCAAGCTGCACAATCACTTGCTACTTGTATATTTTAGATCAAGTCCCTAGTCCTTACACTGTCAAAGATATGCTTGAAAACGTATGGCCAATGCATGCTAAAATCTCAAAAGCCAGGAAAGTAGCTGAAACATGTTCAGGAGTTAAATGTTGACCTTTAGTGCAATACATAACTCACTGCCACTCCCCTGAGGAATACAACCAGAATCTATCATGCAAAAAACCAGAACTAAGCAAAATACGAAGTTATTCAAATTTGTTTAACTGCAAAACTCAATGTTTCTTATGACCTGGACTTGTGTTTTTAGCACACAATATACAGTCTTGACATGTTTTTCTGTTGCTGGACTCAAAATTAAATACCGTTATCTTAGCTGTTTCCTCTTTGTACAATTGGCTCCCTGTAATTCCACCTAAAAAAAAATCTCCCAGTATTATGCCCAAGCCTTGGACTGCAAGGAAATCAAATCAGGCGATCCTACAGGAAGTCAAGCCTAATTGCTCCTTGGAAGGACAAATACTGAAACTCAAATACTTTGGCCACCTCATGAGAAGTACTTTTCTAAAAAAGACCCTCATGCTGGGAAAGATTGAAGGCAAAAGGGGGTGGCAGAGAATGAGATGGTCAAATAGTGCAACTGAAGCAATGAACATGAAATTGGGCAAACTCTGGAAGCTACTGGAGGACAGAGAGGCCTGGCGTGCTGTGGTCCATGGGGTCGCGAAGAGTCGGACACGACTTAGTGACTGAACAACAAATTATGCCCAAGACACCAACGCCATCAACTGACCAAACCCAGGTCAACTTTGTTTCCCTTTTTCTAGTCCCTGCACAGTGTTTTCTATTTGAAATGGCACTAGCTGAAGTCTCATCTCTTAAGAATCCCCACATAACTAGAGATGTTTCAAAATGGCATTTTTACCTTACTCAGCCCATTGTGTTCATTAAGAGCTAGGCTATAATCTTCTCTTACAGAAAACTAATACCTCTACCTATAACTAAAGTAAAAAAATATTTTCCCAAGAGGAAAAAAGTAGAAGCATCATTCCAGAAAACCATCGTTCTGTTTCCAGAAAAGGCTGAAAAAATACTAATTTATTTGACATGTAACTGTGGTATTTGTTGCTCTTCCATCTTACACCAGCAGTGCAGAATCCAGCAGAGTATCTTCAAACATCAGTCCCAGATACATAGTTCACAGGGAGGAGAAAACATTAACACCACTTTATTCTTGTTTAAAGAAAAAATATCCAAGTACACAAGGGAATGGTGGAAGGTTACACGGTTAGAAGGAAATGGGGTAAGAGCAGGCAGAACTGAAACAAACTTACCCTTCTAAACAAAACCAGTTAAAAATCAGTTTTCTCAACTGGCCAACAGGACCTCATCAGTTAGGCAACCTGGGAGACAGAGCCTCACCCGGCCTGACAGTGTGGGGCAAAGCAGTCTCCAATCATCACTCCATTGGGGGTTCCATCATGTATCCATTTTCAGTGGACATGTAGCCATCAGCCGACTGCATTGATTCTTGGTCCAGGAACATATCCTGGCTGGTTTCCTCCAGGGCCTCTCCCATGCCATTGTCCTGCCCCCTGTCCTCCCGTTTCTCCCCCCCACCCCGCTCTCCCCTGTCACGCTTGTGCTCCCGGTCACGGTCCCTATCTCGGTCCCTATCACGACGACGCTCTCTGTCACGATCCCTGTCTCGGTCTTTGTCCCGATGACTGCGCCGCCGATCCCTCTCTCTATCCCTGTCCCTGTCCCTGTCTCTTCCCTTCTCTTCCCCTTCAGGTTTCACCTCAAGCCCATCTACACCCATCTCGCCAAGAGTGGCCTCCTCAGGCTGGGCATCGCCCACTTCTGGCATCTCTTCCTTCTTGTCCCTGTCACGGTCCCGGTCCCGCTTGCGGTCTCTGGAACGGCTACGCCGCTTGCGCTCCCGGTCTTTATCCTTGCTGCGTTCTCTGCTACGTTTCCGTTCATCCTTCTCTCGGCTACGTGTCCGCCTCCGGCGCTCCCGAGATCGGCTGCGCCGGCGCTCCCGTTCTTTGTCCCGGTCTCGGCTGCGGTCTCGGCGATCACGCTCCCGTTCACGGTCCCGATCCCTGACAGCCAAGAAAAGAAGTCAGAACAAGCTTTGTCAAGAAGAATGATCTAATTCACCACAACTTGTGCTACTTGCACACGAGCAAGTCAACACTATACATGCATCTGCACAATAAACTGACTGACTTGCCATGGCTTCTCTCTGTGAACAGTGACATTCTAATTCTATGAAGGATTAAAATATTTCTCCATCCCTGACACCTACCAAATTACATTAACCAATTTAAGACAAATAGAATAAAAGGTTAGCACTCCGAGCAACTCCCATCAGACACAGAATCCAGTTTCCTAGTTTTTTGGGGAAGTAAAGGGGAGAGATGCTTCCCTTACAATCAAGGTTGGTTTTTTTTAAAAGGATTTTTTTTAAAGACAGGAAACACAGAAAGGTCTGAATCTTCAAGCAAACCCGACTCCATTTCATTCTCCTAGTCTGTAAAAGCACACTTAAACCTCAAGATAAACACCACCTGGTTTGCACAGCCTAGATCATACTGTGCTCATTTCAAAAGAGTAAGGAGTTGTGCTTTAACTAAGAAACCTGACATTCTAAATATCAGGATACTTAGTTGAACTTCTTAAGCCTCTGTTTTCTGTACACATTTGGAGCCATGTAAAACTTAGAACAGGAGAGCTACCAGTAATTCTTTTGTTCTCAATATGCTGCTGACAGTTGCCTTCACAGCCTAATATTAGACCAAGGTGCTGTTTCTATCACACTAACACACCCAATTCCCCAAGCAGCACAGCCCACCTTTCATCATATCGGGAGGTGTCATCCCGACCAGAGTGTCTAATGTTTACGTCAGCACCACCCCGGCGGGTGCCACCAAGACCACCACCTGCAAAGGGGAGAGAAAATGGGTTAAGCTCTTTCCAGTCTAGTACTGCCAACTGGGGACCAGCCTGGAGACAAAATAATCTCTGTCAAACCATTACACTTGTTCACTACATGCCATTCAATTTAAGCAAAATGTGTTATAAGACAGAATTCATTTCAGATTACATGGTGAGTTGCGTGTGCCACTTAGAAAGTATCTGTGTGCTACTAGTGGCATGTTTTGGCCACCTTTTAGACAAAAGCATTTAATACAGAGACACAGACATCAGAGATCAAAAACATCACTCAAACACTAGAGGAAACAGAAACTTTTTAAGCATTTGCTGAAAAGCCATGAGGTGGCGTACTTAATTCCCCCAAAAGGGAATTCCATAACTGTGGTGCCACTACAAAGGCTCTCCCTCATGCTGCCATCCCAGTCACTTGGGATAAAGTGGCACTTGCAGGAGAGCCCCTCAGATGACCCTAAGAGGGTGGGCTAGGAAGTATGGGAGAAGGCAGTTGCTCAAATGACCTTTAAAGCCCTTCATGGTTTGGGTCCAAGTTAATACCAGCAACTTGAATGGATCCGGAAATGAATGGGCAGCCAGGGCAGTTGCCAAAGCAACAGACCAACAGAATCAAAGTGTCCAGCTCCAGTAAGCATCCAGGCTGCTGCATTCTGCACTAACTGCAGCTTCCGAATAGTCTTCAAGGGCAGCCTGGCCCACAGCAGAGAGTTCTCTTATGTTCTTGATAAATTACTGCTAGCTCCTGCAGTTAAGCAGAGCTTTAAAAATATTCAGACTAGTCTACTTTTTTCTAATTAAAACCTGCTGATTCTAGGCCTGTCCTTAATAGAGATAGTAATCCCCCCTCTTAGCACATTTAGAAAAAAATATTATTGTACCCACACCCTTTAATTTCCTTTCCTGTGAAGGATGAACAGATTTGGGCTCAGCAAGTCTCTCTTAGATTGTTTTATTACCTCTTACTAATTATCTAACAGTCAAAAATCCTTCTGACGCTAGTGATCAGAACATAATACTGTATAGCAGCAGGGTTATTGCCAGGGTCTTGAGGGAAAATGCACTTGCTAATGCATCAATTTCAGCCTCAGCTGGGGGTAGGGGAAAAATCAGCAGCATATGTGGTGCAAAGCTTCTGCACACACTTACCAAGTCTACGTGGACGCCACCCCTTTACTGTCCGGCCTCTTTCCACATCCACCAGCACTCGCCTGCCGTCAATTTTTTTCCCATCGGCGTGCTTGTATGCCGCTGCAACAGATTAGGAGGGGTATCCAGGGGGGGAAGGGGAGGGCAAAGGGAACTGCCATTATCCACACTGCACATGAACAGGCCCACCCTCCCCCAAAGACACATACCACACACAAAGGATTTGGGAGCGGAGGCTCTTATGGCCCCCACCCCCTTGGGTGAGGAATTGCTCCACATCTGCTTAGGGAGGGTTGCTTTGTATTCTTGCAACAATATATGCTTGCCTTAATTTAAGAAGCTAGTACAAAATCCACATGAGCGTAAAAGTGGAAGGGACTGGCAAGCACATCTCATAGGCTGCCCAAACACAGCTTTCTCAGAGTCCCACCACGCTGGCTACAAATCCCTTTTAAGTTGTGGAGCAACCCCGGCTCCACCCTGCAATGCAGTCCCCAGGCCTCTGCTGCAAAAAAGAAAGGTTATTCAGCACTCAAGGACAGTCACACTACATACACCACTTGCCCAGAGGAAAAAGGCTGGGTACAAACAAACAAGCCCTCCACCCCAGCCCTCTTCAGAGTGGGCCAGGCTCTGCTGTCCCTTCAGCAACACCTCCCAACCAGCCAGTCCCAAGATTGGCCTTGTCAACCCCCCACCCAAAGCAAGAGTTATTGACTTTAAACAAATAATAAAAAAGTGAAGGGGAAAAGGAAAGTAATATTCTTTGCATTACAGGGGAAGTGGAAGGTTTGGCAGGGAAAAGAGTAAGGGTAGTACACACACACACACAAAAAGAACAACATTCAGGGAACTGGCTGGCACCCTCCCCCAATATCCCCAAGCCCAATTTAACCCTCCAGCCCACCCTTGTTGTCTTATCCCTGTTACAAATCTCTAGGATGGTTTTGGAGGAAGGGGAATGTTCTCAAGTCACTTGCTAAGGGAGGGGGTGGGGCGAGCACAGCTAACAAGTAAAAAGGAAATAAAAGCGTTTACCTGGAGAAACTACTTACAAAACCATTGCAACTTTTAACTCCTCAAACTCACTGCATCGGGCTGCTAGCGCTGGGGCCCGAGGCGCAGCTCCCCCCTGCCCGGGTGCCCCCGGCTGGGGCATTTTGGGTTTGGCATTTTAGCTGCTGAGCCGACCTTCCCTGCCTTACCTGTCTCAGCAGCAGAAGTCGGACACTCAGACCCCCAACCCCTGCCAGCCCCACCCCAGCCCCCCATCCTCACCCAATGCCCCCAACTAGGTCAGATTCTCCATTAGGAACTTAGGTACAGTTTATGCCCGTAAGGGTCCTTACGCGCCTCGTGGCCCCTCATCCCCCCCCAACCTAATAAAGCCACCTTTTGTGGCATTTAATATACAGCAGGTGCAGCAAGAGGCCGCACAGTCAGTCAAGTAGCACTAAATCCTACAAGATGATCTTGTACCCCCTTTTAAAAACACACCCACTGCCGAATTCCAGCAGCCAAACATGCCTACTGTATATTGATAGTCATCAAAATGTTGCTGTTTGAAGGGTCCAAACAATTCTCCCTCTTTTGTGAGAAGAGAGGCACAGCTGTGGAAACTTTCAGGAATGAATATTTAAACTACATTCATTAAAATGTATCATATTAGAAAAAAGAAGAGTGTATACATTTTTTCTGAAAGAGGGGGAAATATTTACTTTTTTGGAATGGTGCTTTCATTTTAACAACTGGCAAGGTTCACAAAGTCAACCACATGCACGAGTATATTAAAGAGAAAGGCAGAAGTGTTCTCGTGCAGAGAGGGGAGGGGGAAAACCAGAGTGAGAAGGAATTTCTTCATGTGTATGCGCAGAAAAAAAAAGTAATGCTGCAGGAATATTCTTCTCCTTCACCCATACATGTACACTTGAGGGGAAGATTTTCCAAGTTAGAGGAGAAAAAAAAGTCTAGTTCCCACAAGGAGAAGAGTGGCAAAAATGTTCCTTGTCACAGGAGTAAATTATGAACTTCTTCCATTGTACACCCATTAAATGGGAAAAGATTACTATTTCCAGGGTAAGGTGTATAGAAGCTACCCTTTTCAAGCACAAGTTTCATGAAAGTAGTGCTGGCTCTAATGTTTCCACCTGTTCTGGTTTGCTCTACACTTCAGATGCTGATGCAGAAGCACAACACAGTGAAGCTTTTGGTAAAAGACAAAAAACAGGAAGTCCAGAAACCAGCTTTTTCGGAGAAGGAAAATGCTTTCCAGAAGTCTGTCATCCACCCTGTCTGCCTTTTTTACCGTGGAGTTTTTTTCCGCTACTAAAAGAGCTTTGGAAGATGGGGCTTGACAAGATCATCACCATCTCAAACTCTGTCCAATGATCAAAAGATGTCATCTTGGGCCTTGAAGCCACCCATCATGCTGAGAACAAGCAGCCAGTCAATTTGGATGTTGGGGCATGATGACAGATCACCATCCCTTACAAACAGAAAGCCTCCATCTTAGTCTCACATCTCCAGACAGAGCAATCCCTGGACCAAAATCAGCAAGAGGCAGAGGGCAGGGACTCTGCCCTTTTATCGTTAAGGCGACGATGAAGCTGGGCCTTTTCCAGTGAAGAGGTCAGTCCATGGTTGGGAGAGTACCAGGATGGCTTACCTGAAACCACCCTCTGTATTGTATCTTACCTTTCTGGGACACTTTACAATTAAACACAATGGGCCTAGTGTAAGAACAATCTAAATTTAAGGTCCTTCAAGGGCTCTTAAGGGATGTGAGCAACACCATAGGACAGGATGGAAAAACTGAACCTAAAACTACCTTGATGTCATATTATAACCAAGTGTCAGCCCTTTCCTCCCTCGTTTTCTCCGATGACTCAGTGCTCCCAATTCAAAGCTTTTCTAGTTCAGGAAACACTTAAGTGCTTCTCTCTAGGACAGATCAGTCATCTGTTGTCACAGGTGTAAATCAGCTCATCTTTTGTAGTAACCAGCTTCTTTGGAAGTTACAAGTTACCACAAGGATGAGCCAACTGCATTCATTTTTAATACACGTTTCATCATATGGTAAGAAATCCCTGTAACTCATTTATTTTACTGGTATACCACAGGGTCACAAGGGGCACAGCCATAAGAAAATGCGTTTCTTGATTGTACCTCTTCTGCACTTTTTATTGGGGAGATGGGACTCTAAGAAAAACCACATAAATATGCAAGAATGTACTGGGATCTCTCACCTTGCGCCTAGACTAGTAAATAAAAAATGCACACATGACTTTAAGTCACTTCCATATGTTTGACAGAATGCTCAGTATCTACCAGTGTGAGTTACAGAAGTCACAGGACTGTAGCTGGGGAAGGAGTTTTAACGTTTATCAAGTCCAGCTAGCCAAGTTCCACAAGAGGCGGGCAGTGAAAACTTGTTATCGCAGCTTTCAGCTCCAAAGCTGAGCTGCCAAGGTGCTTTCCTTTTTTCACTAACTAAGGAACCAAGGACAACATTTAGGCCTTCCCTTGGATTCCAAGGTCAGCAGTTAAACTTAAATGACAAAGTGTTTTTTTTTAAAAAATTATCTTGCCAACCCAGTCAACAGTGTTCCAAAAAGAAGTAAAAGTGGAGAAGATACTCATCAGCCTTTCCATCTTAGCCTTATGTTGCTACTTTTTAACATTCTAACCAAGAACTTGCCTTGCAGTAGCAGACAAGTCAAGATGTTTGTGCTGGTCCCCTCTAAAAAACCAAAGCCTCAGTGCTACATGGCCTCTGACAGAACATCAGACACAACAAATTCAGGGAGGTGACAGGGAGCCCATTTCAGGCAAAAGTCCCAAATTTTAGCAACCCTCTTTCTTGTGGTTCCTAGCTGGTCTGCCACAGGCAGGGATGAAGGCTCCAAATACTACAAGGCTGGAAGAACTAAACTAACAGGAGCCAGACAGAAAAGCAAATAACAAGAAAACAGCAAGGAATGTGTTATGTATCTGAACTTCCTTCTCTAGAAGTCATTAGGAACCCAGCAACAGTGGTACTGTTGCCTACTTGCATGTTAAAACCCACTACAGGGGATCAACAATTTGTAACGTCTGCTGAGACAGACATTCCAACTGTGTCCCCACTTGCAGGTCCATGGTGGCCTTGGAAAGCCACACCAGGGGTAGCCAGAGGAATCCATCTACCAAGCTTTGTGCCCCAAATCTGGCTAACTACCCATCTGTCCAATACTTTGCTAACTAAAAGCAGAGCTCAAATATCCTCAGTCCTGCTTGCTGTCAATTGAAAATCCAAGAGCACAGGCAAAAATATACACTCCCTCCTAAGAAACACACATCAGCCATTCATAGCCTATGCATATAGCATACCTAGTGGGATTTACCAGAGGTATGCTGCAGCTCCTCCTGGTAAGTTACTTTTAGTTGTTGTATTTCTGGACCTAGAATGTCCTGATACAGAAGCCAAGGAATAAAATTTGCATGCAAGCCCTCAGATGCTTTAACCCGAGACAAGTGGCCTGATAATGGGGAAAGATACCCATCAGCAAAATAACCAATATGTTAATTCAAACACTGGAATTACAGGCTCAGGGAGTGTTTGTAGTAAAGGTTAGATAGTCCATTGCCTTGCAAACAACTATCCTCAAGAAATGGATATTCACTTTTTCCTATGCTCACCTAGACTTCTCTTCACATTCAAGCTGTTGTCCCTTCCAGTCATTTCCCACCCATGCAACTAGCCCAGATGCCTCTTCCAAGAAGAAAGCCAGATACACAGCATGCAAAGAGGGTGTGGAAGCTACACAGCTCTCTCATGTTTTCTTATAACTAAGAAACCAGCAAATTTCTGCATCTAGAAGTGAGAAAGAATGCTGTGCATTTAGAGGGCATAATGCAGAACAAAATACATGAGAGAACTATGGCAACTATGAGATTGGCTCTGTCCCTGCAACGCTGGAGATGCATCATGAGACACCTGCTACTGGCCACAGATAACAAGGCATATGCTGGTTCAAGACTACCACCATATGCTTCACACATCACTGTTTTTATATAAAACTGGAGTGGTCAAATAGTATGGTCTAGGGTCTTCCTCCCCACCCCCACTTTTCCACAGAACAATATAACAGCCCAGCAGCAGTTCTAGAACATATCTGTGAGGATATTCTGGAAGTTTCAGATTTGCATAGGACCCAATCAGTGAGTTTGCCTGAACTATTCGTTTGAATGCACTGATTAACATTCTCATGAAGAGATCTCAAGCAGGTGACCCCGAACATGAAGTCAACCATTCCTTATCAACAAGGGCAGAATCAGAAAGAAGCACTCATGTGGATCTGGCCAACCTGAAAAAGGTATGTTACACAATGTCCATCCTTACCCCATCAAGCTCATCTAGGGTGGGGATTCCTAAACAACTTCTCCCCTGACTACAAACTATTTCTGCCTGTCATGCTTGATAGCGGCCAACCTACACCACTAACAGGAGAGACTAAAAATGGCACATGTGTGGCTTAATGAGAGAGAGTTCACTCAGGATATTTGAGCCCTACTGGAAAGAGGTGACCTACTCTTCCCTCCCTCCCCATTACATACAGGCTACAAAATATAGGGCCAAAAGTAGCAAATGAGGAACCCATTTCTCCTCCCTCTACACAGCAAGAGAGCAGCGCAGAAGCCAGAAGAGAAACAGATTCCCTCCTCTTTTCCCTCCACCCCGCCCCCAAACTAAGCTATGTTACCTAACTCCTGCCTTTGACCTGGCTTGTGTATAGAAGTGTGTTGGGTACTGCGGTTTCTTACCAATTATACAAACCCTTATACCAACCATACAATGAGATGTTGTAAAGGGGAAGCATAAGGATCAGCTGCAAGCCAGCAGTGGCAATAGCCATCAGAAAGGTGGCTGCAGTGACAATAAGAACACAGAATTAATACACCCCGCTCACAACACGCCTCTCGACAACAGCATCTTTTCAAAAACACAGCTACAGGTCAAAGTTACACTTGCTTTACAGCTTCTTCACTGCATTCATTCTCCCTCTTTAAAAAAAGTTAATAGAAAGGAGATGGGCAACAGTTCAGAGTGACGGGAGCTCCTACAACCCCACTGGATCCCATAATAAAAGCATAACAAGCCTGCCCAAAAGAGATGCTGGCATGATGAGTTGCCCACCCTCAGCCTTTAGGGTTTCCCTTCCCCAAACACAAGGGAGTCACAATGGGTAAAGAGGAGAGCTATTGAACTGTTGCCTGTAACTTTAGCACACACATTCAAATCTGCAGCACCCCAGTTACGTTAATTTCCACCTTTGCAAAGAAAGCTAAGAAACTGAAGCAAAGCTCCCAAGGAAGGGGGAAAGCCTACTTAAACTGAGATGCCCGACATCAAAGTTTACATTACATTACATTACTACATCTGCATAAAGAAGGTGGCAAAACCTCCTCCCTTTTGGATTCTGTTAACAAGATTAGAATGATCCCCTTGAAAACCTCTAAAAGGCCAGATTAACGGAACTTGGGTGCTCTCCAAACCAAGCCAGGCTCCCCCACTATTTACTTACCTGCTTGGGGGGGGAGCCAAACCCTCAAATATCTCAAGGGCTTTGAAAAGTTAAAGGACTTATAAACAATAAGTACTTATAATAGAAACATAATTTTACAAAAAGACACAAAAGTATCACAGAAAGAGATGTACTTACAATGCATGTCACGCTCATGCTCATACTCAATGAAAGCGTAGCCACGTGGCTTGCCGGAGCGCTTATTGTATACCATGTAGATCTGAAAAGGTTCACAAAGATGGAAAGAAACCTAACTAGATAGAATTTCCCAATCCACACTTATAGTTTCCAATTCCCATCCAACTACCAAATATTTTCTTGAGATGCACATTTCTTTATTTACATTTTTATACCGCCCTTCCTCCAAGGAGCTCAGGGTGGTGTACATGGTTCCTTCCCTCCCTTTGTCCTCACAATACCCCCATGAAATAGGTGAAGATGAGAGACAATGGGTGGCCCAAGATCACTCAGCTGAGCAGGAATTTCAAGTTGGATTTTTCAGGTCTGAGTCCAACTCCTGAACCACTACCACCATTAAGTAAATATAGAAAATAAAAGTTTAACACAATCATCACTTCTAACGATGAATAGGGTTAAGGAAAAAAAAACCCTCTTTCCCACAAGCACAATACTAGTCTGTGAAATTCATTGCCACTGGATGTTATGGTAATTGTTTATGTTATGTTCAATACACCCATGGATGTGTAAGAAGATAGAATGAACTAAGGAGTGGTGCTGGTTTGTTTGCACAGAATACACATTCCCACTTACTCTTTTGATAGGGCCATAGACTTCAAACTCTCGCCTCAGCTTGGATTCTGTTGTATCATAGTTCTGGAAGGTAAATGGAAAGCTCAATTAGAAGTAAACACAGAAATCATAGTAGTGGAATACTGAAAACACACTCTCCTGGGGCTACTGAAGAAAATATTTTTCACTTTCTAACCCAACATCTCTAAAATAAGTCAGCAACATATTTTAAACCAGGCAAGAGGAAAGGTAACTTACAACTCTGGCCACAAAGAGTGTCTTGAAGGCATCTCCTTGAGCATTAGGATCATTGTGAGGGTCCCCTGATTGGAAGAAGAATAGGATATTAAATGAAAAATGAAGTAGAGAGTCTCCTCCACTCTCCTCTTTATTTTCTCAAGCATGCAAACCTTAGGTCCTATCACAAATTAAAGTAACACCCAACAACTTCAGAGTCACCAAATGGTGACACTTTTATAAGCAGTCACCTTTTAATAAAAGCTTTTATTAAAGCTTTTATAAGCAATGGCATTTTTTTCCATTCACGCACACCTAAAATGGTCTTTTGGTTGAAATAAGCAGCATAAAACAAAGTATTTTTATTAGAAAAATAATTCCAAATGGACTCCTCCAGTCTCCCCAACTTACACATCTTCAACTCGCTCTCAACCTCTTGCTGCCGACGTTCAATCTTTTCTCGCCTCTGCAAGGAAAGGGGATGGGGAGAGAATCCATAAAGGAGAGAGAAAATTCCTTCTGCCTTTTCAGACTAACTGCCTGAAGAAACCCAAGTCCTTGTGAACTGTGCAGGGATTACCCATGACAGTTTCTTAGAAAAGGCCACAGGGACACGATGGGCAGACTCTGTGCTATTCTATTAATGAGCTTGGACATAGGGAATTGTTTAATTACTGCTGCTCTAACCCACATGAGCAATGCCTACCTTCCGTTCCATCCGTTCTTCCCGCGTCTCTGCACGAGTGGGTGGGGGAGCATCACGTGGGTCCTGGAAGAAAACATTATATTTAATCAATTTAACAGAGAATACCACAGCAACTACAGCATTGAAAAAAAGCAGTTGCTGCGACAGCCATCATGATTCTGCAGGCTCTAGCCAATACCTCTGCTAGTTATTGCTTGCCTGAAATAGCTTGGCTGACATTGAAGTACGCACCTCAAATTCTCGGATGTAGGGAGCAATGCCACTGTAGGGCTGATTATGATGCTTCTCATGGGGCAGTTTTTCCAAAGGAGGCAGGTAGGGTATAGGATCACGGGGAGCAAAAAGCGCCAACAAATTCGGGGGCAGGAATTGCGTCATCTTGGAAAATCTATCATGTAAGAAAAGAGGCAGATCAGACAACTGAGAACAAGGCAAGGGCAAAGGTGCCAAATGAAGACTAAGAATGCTGTTAAATTAATAAAAGCCCTATGCTAATGAAAATGACTAATCACTTGCATCTACTACTTGTCCAAGACGTGGTCAGCACTCTGAGACTCTCTGCTACTTCCAAACTCACATGTACCCACCTGAATTTTCTGGGCAACCTCTTCCCACTCAGTGTTTATATCATCCTCCATTATTCTAGCCAACTGTGTCTCAATCTTGCATTTCTGCAGCTCCTTTTATAGCTCCTATCATATTGTTGTTGTTGTTGTTCAATCGCTAAGTCGTGTCCGACTCTTCGCGACCCCATGGACCACAGCACACCAGGCCTCCCTGTCTTCCACTAGCTTCCGGAGTTGGCCCAATTTCATGTTCATCGCTTTGGTGACACTATCTAACCATCTCATCCTCTGCCGCCCCCTTTTGCCTTCAATCTTTCCCAGCATGATGGCTTTTTCTAAAGAGTCCTCTCTTCTTAGGAGGTGGCCAAAGTATTTGAGTGTCAGCTTCAGGACTTGTCCTTCCAGGGAGCAATCAGGCTTGACTTCCTGGAGGATTGACCGATCTCCTTGCAGTCCAGGGGACTCTCAAGAGTCTTCTCCAACACCATAATTCAAAAGCATCTATTCTTCGGCGCTCTGCCTTTCTTATGGTCCAGCTCTCACAGCCATACATTGCTACTGGGTCCAGCTCTCACAGCCATACACTGCTACTTTGACTATATGAATAGAACCTTTGTTGGCAGGGTGATGTCTCGGCTTTTTATTAAGTTGTCTAGGTTCGCCATAGCTTTCCTCCCAAGAAGTAAATGTTTTTTAATTTCATGGCTGCAGTCACCACCTGCAGTGATCTTGGAGCCCAGGAAAATAAAGTCTGTCACTGCTTCCATTTCTTCCATTTCTATTTGCCAGGAAGTGATGGGTATCATATTACCACATCCAATTTCATTTCTCCACCAGAACCTCTTATTCCGCTTCACACATTATTTCTGCATTATCCAGCCACTAAAGTACAGTACTACACAAACACATCTCAGGCTCTCCGCTATCTCTTCACTGGTGGCACTGTGACACTGCACTCACAGCCATAATCTGCACAAACACACACAAACAATCCCCTACCTTCCTTAAGATACTTTTCCTGTTATAAGTAAATAAAAGCCTGCATGGGCTCGCACCCTGCTCTAGCAGCTGATGAAGCACAATAAGCCTAAGTAAAGTTACAAACGAGGAAGTCTCTAGTGTGAACCTGAGCCTCTGCCATGAACTGAGGCCAGATGGTAGAACCTTGAGGTCGCAGAGTGGACTGTACCACTTCATATGGCAGGTGCCCAATACTCCCCCGTGTTCAAAACTACCTGCAGTAGAAACCAACCAACCCACCCACCCCAGGGAGTGTGACTCTAGCCTGTTCACTCCCTGCGGCGCGCGCCTGCTGTGCAGGAAAACACTCAAAAACAAAGCCCTCCTCCTGCAGCTCCAAGTGGTACAGTCCGGTCTACCACCTCCTGTCAGCTCCACTCTGCGGGATCAGTTACGGCAGGCCTCAACGACCCGGCTTCGGCGCTTCCTCTGTCTCAGTTTCCCCCGCTGAAACGAGAGGGACAAGACTACCTGGCAGGGCTGTGGGGAGGTTAATACAGCGAGACGCTGATGCTCAATGCTCAGCAATGCGATGGTCGCCCCCTGCAACCCGCCCCCCCCCTTCAGCCAGAATCTCACGCTCACCTCTCCCTCCCCCACTTGCTGTGGATGACCTTTGGCCTCCTCCGACTCAACCCTCCCACTGCTCGCACCAGCGCCAGCCAAGCCCCTCCCCCCCTACACACGCGCGTGCGAGCCTTTTTCCCCTTCTCACGCCCCCCCCCCCGGGACCGTGCGCGCGCGCGCCCCTAGCCCCTCTCTTTCTCCGGTACACGCGCGAGAACGCGCCCTCCCTCTCACACACACTCGGTCTCTCCCGCTGTCTACGGGCGTTCGTGCGCTCCTCGCCTTCCGCTGCTCGGCGACTCCCGCCGCCTCAGGCTGGGCCTACACCGCTCTCCCTCTGCGCATGCGCGGCCCTCAACCTTCTCACCATCCCTAGATTCTAGCGCTTTGGGTCTTCTTTCGGGTTAGTGTATAGATCCCTCCGCACAAGCGTTACCGTTGGGAGATGATAGGAAGGGGTGGGGGAAAGATAGAAAAGTAGTCCCGGGGAAAAAAGAAAAAAGACAATGAGGCGAGGCGGGGGAGCGAAAGCAAAAGGGATATGATTCCCTTGGCCCGAGGGGGACTATTAGCTTCTCAGTTAAAATAACTGATTTGTGTGTGCACGTCCCTGAAAATGAAGAGTCAGCATTGGCAGTAACGGAACCCATAAGAAATGTTGGGACAAAAGGACTTATTGTTGTTATCAACCAAGGAAATGTTTTATAACATGGCTGTTGACAATACGCAGCGAAGGAGCGAGAGAGAGAAATAAGGTGGTTGAGGCCACTTTGAGTGGAAGTGCAGGAAGCAAAGTCCAGTGCGGTGAAGGTTCCTCTGTGCCACTTTTGGCTGCCAGAGGCAGGTTGCACATTTGCAGGACTTCAACAAAAACCCTCTGGATGCAGGCCTGAGGAGAGGGCTGTGCTACGGGTGCAAGAACCCTGGCTTCCAGGAGACCTGGGCCAGGACAAACTATACAGGACAAAACAAATTGTCATTACTGTACAAAATAAATTTGTGTACTTCAGTTTCACCCTATTCAAGGCTGCATTTCCACCAATCCACTTTCAATGCACTTCTGTTACCCCAATACATTTAGGAAGGGGGGGGGCAATCAGGCGTCTTGCTGGGAGCCCAGTGCCAGCTCTCACCAGCCCTGCCTAGACCTCCCCTAGGCTCAATCCAACATGCTAGTTGTTTGTTGGGGGAGGCAGTGAAAGGAGGTTTTCTTATGTGCAGGCACTTGTTGTTGTTGTTCAGTCGCTAAGTCGTGTCCGACTCTTCGCGACCCCATGGACCACAGCACGCCAGGCCTCCCTGTCCTCCACTAGCTTCCGGAGTTCACCCAATTTCATGTTCATCGCTTCGGTGACACTATCTAACCATCTCATCCTCTGCCGCCCCCTTCTCCTTTTGCCTTCAATCTTTCCCAGCATGAGGGTCTTTTCTAAAGAGTCCTCTCTTCTCATCAGGTGGCCAAAGTATTGGAGCTTCAGCTTCAGCATTTGTCCTTCCAGGGAGCAATCAGGCTTGACTTCCTGTAGGATGGACCGATTGGACCTCTTTGCAGTCCAGGGGACTCTCAAGAGTCTTCTCCAGCACCATAATTCGAAAGCATCTATTCTTCGGCGCTCTGCCTTTCTTATGGTCCAGCTCTCACAGCCATACATAGCTACTGGGAAAACCATAGCTTTGACTATGCGAACCTTTGTTGGCAGGGTGATGTCTCGGCTTTTGATTAAGTTGTCTAAGTTCGCCATAGCTTTCCTCCCAAGAAGTAAACGTCTTTTAATTTCATGGCTGCAGTCACCATCTGCGGTGATCTTGGAGCCCAGGAAGATAAAGTCTGTCACTGCTTCCATTTCTTCCCCTTCTATTTGCCAGGAAGTGATGGGAGTGGTGGCCATGATCTTAGTTTTTTTAATGTTGAGCTTCAAGCCAATTTTGGCACTTTCCTCTTTCACCCTCATCAGCAGGTTCTTTAAGTCTTCCTCACTTTCTGCCATTAGAGTGGTGTCGTCTGCATATCTGAGGTTGTTGATATTTCTCCCAGCGATCTTGATTCCAGCTTGTGAATCATCCAGCCCTGCCTTCCTCATGATGTACTCTGCATATAAGTTAAATAAGCAGGGTGACAGGATACAGCCTTGTCGTACTCCTTTCCCAATTTGAAACCAGTCGGTTGTTCCATGTCCAGTTCTAACTGTTGCTTCCTGGCCCACGTACAGGTTTCTCAGAAGACAGATAAGGTGGTCTGGTACTCCCATCTCTTCAAGAACTTGCCACAGTTTGTTGTGATCCACACAATCAAAGGCTTTAGCATAGTCAATGAAGCAGAGGTAGATGTTTTTCTGGAACTCTCTGGCTTTCTCCATGATCCATCGAATGTTGGCAATTTGATCTCTAGTTCCTCTGCCTCTTCGGAAACCAGCTTGTACATCTGGTAGTTCTCGATTCACATACTGCTGAAGCCTAGCTTGTAGGATTTTGAGCATCACCTTGCTAGCATGTGAAATGAGTGCAATGGTGCGGTAGTTTGAACAATCTTTGGCATTGCCCTTCTTTGGGATTGGAATGTAAACTGATCTTTTCCAGTCTTGTGGCCACTGCTGGGTTTTCCAAATTTGCTGGCATATGGAGTGCAGCACTTTGACAGCATCATCTTTTAAGATTTTCAGTAATTCCACTGGAATGCTGTCACCTCCACTAGCTTTGTTGTTAGTGAGGCTTTCTAAAGCCCACTTGACTTCACACTCCAGGATGTCAGGTTCAAGCTCAGTGACCGCACCATTGTGGTTATCAGGAACATTGAGATCGGCCTTATAGAGTTCCTCTGTGTATTCTTGCCACCTCTTCTTAATCTCATCTGCTTCTGTTAGGTCCTTGCCGTTTTTGTCCTTTATTGTGCCTACCTTAGCATGAAATTGTCCTTTGACATCTCCAATTTTCTTGAAAAGATCTCTAGTCTTTCCCATTCTATTGTTTTCCTCTATTTCTTTGCATTGCTCATTGAGGAAGGCCTTCCTATCTCTCCTTGCTGTTCTCTGGAAATCTGCATTCAGTTGGGTATATCTTTCCCTTTCTCCCTTGCTTTTGGCTTCCCTTCTTTCCTCAGCTATTTTTAAAGCCTCTTCAGATAGCCACTTTGCCTTCTTGCATTTCTTTCTCTTTGGGATGGTTTTAGTTGCTGCTTCCTGTACAATGTTACAGACCTCCGTCCAAAGTTCTTCAGGCACTCTGTCTACCAAATCTAAGCCTCTAAATCTGTTTGTCACCTCCACTGTATATTCGTTTGGGATCTGATTTAGGTCATACATGGAGGGCCTAGTGCTTTTCCCTACTTTTTTAAGTTTAAGCCTGAATTTTGCAATAAGAAGCTCATGATCTGAGCCACAGTCAGCTCCAGGTCTTGTTTTTACTGCCTGTATAGAGCTTCTCCACCTTTGGCTGCAAAGAATGTAATCAATCTGATTTCGATGTAGACCATCTGGTGAAGTCCATGTGTACAGTCGCCGTTTGTGTTGCTGGAAAAGGGTATTTGCTATGACTAATGTGTTCTCCTGACAAAACTCTATCAGTCTTTGCCCTGCTTCATTCTGTACTCCAAGACCAAACTTGCCTGTTACTCCTATTACCTCTTGACTGCCTACTTTAGCATTCCAATCCCCTATGATGAGAAGGACATCTTTTTTGGGTGTTAATTCTAGAAGCTGTTCTAGGTCTTCATAGAAACGGTCAACTTCTTCCTCTTCAGCACCAGTGGTTGGGGCGTAGACTTGGATTACTGTGATGTTGAAAGGTTTGCCTTGGATCCGAATTGAAATCATTCTATCACTTTTGAGATTATACCCCAGTACTGCTGTTCTCACTCTCTTGTTCACTATGAAGGCTACTCCATTTCTTCTAAGGGATTCCTGCCCACAGTAGCAGATATAATGGTCATCTGAATTAAATTCTCCCATTCCTGTCCATTTTAGTTCACTAACTCCCATGATGTCGATGTTCAGCCTTGACATCTCACGTTTGACTACATCTAACTTACCTTGATTCATAGATCTGACGTTCCAGGTTCCTATGCAGTATTGCTCTTTGCAGCATCGCACTTTCCTTTCACTTCCAGACACATCCACAGCTGAGCTTCCTTCCGGTTTTGGCCCAGCTACTTCACTCTTTCTGGAGCTACTAGTACTCGTGTTCTGCTCTTCCCCAGTAGCATAATGGACACCTTCCGACCTGAGGGTCTCATCTTCCAGTGTCATATCGTTTAGCCTTTTAGTTTTGTAATCCATGAGGTTTTCTTGGCAAGAGTACTGGAGTGGGTTGCCATTTCCTTCTCCAGCGGATCACGTTTAGTCAGAACTCTCTACTATGACCTGTCCATCTTGGGTAACCCTACATGGCATAGCTCACAGCTTCATTGAGCTACTCAAGCCCCTTCGCCACGACAAGGCAGTGATCCATGAAAGGGGTGCAGGCACTTGCAGACATTCAAATTCCTCCCCATTGGTGGCCTAAATTGGCACACTTTGAAAAGAGCCACCACCTCTTTCTGTCCATTTACATAAACTGACAGTATGACTTGGGCTCAAGGTTATTAACTCCAATTGAAACTACGTTTGGAGATATTTTTCTTTTTTCAACATGGGATAAATAGAAGTTAGTCCCAATGAATTTGATAGGACTTTCTCGCAGTGTAGGATTCCAACCTAAGTCAAGGAGAAAGATTGCTTTCATGAGTCACCTGAAGATTTCCTGTTTCCTGGAGGCTCCAGGTCAATCCTGGAGATTCAAGCCAACCCTATTTGAATTGCAGATTAGGTAATCTATAATGGCTGGCAGAGCAGAACCACCTTAGTTGCATGTGGATGCAATCCTATGCATGTTACCCAGGAGTAAATCCCATTGGTATCCTTATTTCTGAGTAGACATGCAAAGCTATGTGATTATGGAAAGCCATAGTGGTTTCAACCTGAATAGATGAGTGCTTGGAATACAAAGGATAAGGAAAATGAAGCCTTAAAATTATTTTCCATCAGACAGAGTGCAAGGAAGAAAGAGCTGGCACCTCTGAAGAACTTCATGGTAAAATAACCTTTTTCTCAAATCCACTAATTAAACTGGACAGGCGGGTGGGTGGGGAGAAGCTATGAATAAAATTTGAGGTTGCAGTTGTATGCATGCTTGCTTGAGGAGTGGCTCCGCTAAACTTTGGGGATTTGCTCCTAAGAAAACATGCACAAGATTGGGCTGTTCATTGGCTGAAACCTAATACTTTTTTGCCTTTTTTATTGTTGTGAAACGTTAGGGCATACTGTTAACACTTCAGTTCTGAACAAGTTTAGAATTATTTGGTGATTGCTGGGGAGAGGCATGTTTGCCATCACACACTACTTCCTCATATTCCAAGTTTCGGGGAGGGGGCCCCTCTGGTATTGGTTGGAGTCAACTCCATGAGGGTCTTTGCACCAACATCTCTATTACCATTCTATTAATGATGCCAGGAGAAGGAACCTAATTGCTCCAGTGCAGTGCAATGCTATGTACAGAAAACTTGAGCCACCTTAAAATATATTAGCAAATCTGTGCATAACTCAAATTGGACAAAAAGCCCACATAGGCCATCATTTATGTGGCAACCACCCCATAAGCCCACACAAGACAGTATCCTCACACATACGCCAAATGCATGCGCACACACAAACATATGAACACAGGTTACAGCAATAAAACATTCCTAAAGAAACAGGGAATGGGATAGACTAGAGAACAGGTCCTAGACAAACATCCAGAACAAAAGATGGAAGACAAACAACACAGACTTTTTTCTGGCTCTTAGCAGCATCCATCACCATGTAACAGCCTGTAGGATAAAAGGTTGGGGGGAAAATAAGTACCTTTGAATTGAACTGACTGGCAGTAGGTGGCACTATTAGATAGTAAATGTTTCAGAAACTGCCTTCAGGAAAAGACCTGCTTGGAAGGGCCAAAATACTACTAATAAGAGCAGCATTTTTTAAGACTCCAGAGGTTATGATGAATCTGCAAAATGGAATATGTTCAGCTCAGGTCTTGCAGCCAATTTAGAATTAAGCTTTCGCCTTATTGGGAGTCATCCATACAAGTAGATATGGCGCCACAAGCAGGACAGAAAAGCAAGCCACAAGGACCACATCAAAATATACCTCTCTGCTATCTCCAACCACCTGGTCATATAGCTGGCTGATAGCACTTGCTGGAGAAGGGTCATACCTCAGAGACAGAGCACTTGCTTTGCCAAACATCCCAAATTCAATCCCTGGCATCCCCAGGAGAAAGAAAACAAAACCGTGGGGAGCGGCTGCCCATCAGGAGCTACACAGACCAATGATCTGATTCAGTAAGACAGCTTCCATTCGGTTGGTGTCTCACCTAGCTTTCTTCCACCCTCCATCCCTACCATACATAAAGACATAAGAAGAGCCCTGCTGGATCAGGTCAAAGGCCCATCTAGTCCAGTTTCCTGCATCTCGCAGTGGCCCACCAGATGCCCCAGGGAGGCATGAGACAACAAGATGCTTGGATCCTGTTGCCACTCCCTTACACCCAGTACTCTGAAGTAGCCCACCACCAATGTAAGGAGGTTGCACAATCCATCATTGCCTATAGCCCACGATGGACCTTTCCTCCAGAAATCTGTCCTGAAATGCACTTCCAGTCCAGCCTGCTCAGGTTCCTCTTTTTCTTCCAATTTGCAAAGAGGGTGAGACAGCTAAGTCAGAAAGGAAGGAGGACCAGGGTAACCAGCTTCCTCCTAAACCCACCCACCCTTCCCCTGCAGGCCAGGTTATTTTGGGAGGAGAGTCTGATCCGACCCAAGGCTTTAGGTTGCCTATCCCTGCTCTAGTTCACCACTCTCCTGTCTTCCATACTTCATCCCCTCTTGGAGGAGGTCTTGGACTTAAGCTGTTCGTGTTGATATGTTTATAAATATAATTGCATCAGCATCTTTTTGTGTGGTGTTTTACTTAGCACATAGCCTGAATGCAGGCAAAACATCAGAATAATAGTGATAATCACACCAAGATTATTCTTTTGTATTGTTTTCTCAATGCTTGCAGATGCTTTGATAACATTGTGGGGGGGGGGAAGACACAAATACACCGAAGGGGCTAAAAGTTGAAGCAAAATAAGCACAAAATCCAAACATTTAAAAAAATGAATTATAGAGAATTCCTAATACTGTACATTGGTTCCAGTTGGGATACAAGACCAGGTAATTCAAAATTCCAGGGAGAAATTTGGTTGAGAAGAATTTTAAGCTGCAGTCCTATATGCTATGCACTTTCCTGGGAGTAATCCCCATTGAACAAAAAGGGGCTTACTTCTCAGTAGAAATGCAGTCTTGCGCTGTTCAAAGCCTCCTTTCCTCTAGTCTTGCCAGAAAAAAGGTTGTATTTTAAAGGGGAGTGGCTGGAACTGAAGAGCTTCTAAAGCTTTTGGAACAGGTAACGTGTAGAAAAGGCAGGAACTGTGAATCCTTTAGCATCATGGCTGTCCAGAAAAATTACACCCTTGTATTCAAGTTAATTAGTGATAGATAGATAAACTTTATTACGGTCAAAAGACCAGCCAAAAGTAAAATATTCATCCCTTCCTTCCCTTTTTAGTCTCAGAGCGCAATCCTAAACTGGAGTTAGGCCGACATAAGCTAAGCTAAGCAACATTCGGCCAGCACATGGGCCACCATAAAGCCTGTTTAGACTACTCTCCGAGTCAGGGAGGATGGCTCATGTCTGTGTGTTGGCCTCTCTGACTTTGGGAATAGTCCAATCATACTTTACACTGTCCCTTGTGCTGGCCAAACTTTGCTGGCTTAGTTTATGCTGGCCTAACTGAGTTTAGGATTGCGCCCAAGTGTCTGTAGATTAGAATCTCCATTTTGCATGCAGTGAGGAGAAAAGGCCACTCTTTCACCTTTGTGATTGTGAGTATAACAGGACAGTTAAAGGACAGTTCAGGAATATTAAGGGTTAACGCACAACATTAAGTGATTCATACTGAGTATGTGCCCTGGGCAATTGGGGTGGGGGTGGGAACTGAGAGTTCTGAAGGCAGGACTTTTGAATTCCTTCATTCCTGTCAATGAGCAAATAAATCATAACATTACACAAGGAGACAAAATGGGAGTCATGGTGCTTTTGATGTGAATGTTCCTTTTAGTAGCACCTCATGGCTTGTTCCCCGCAGCGCTGAATTTAATTAATCTCAAAATTACAGTTAGATGTGGCTCTGAGCACAAGGTACTTTCCTCCCGTGAACCTGTCGGGTAAAACCTGTTAAAAAAAATTAAAAGAGAGGAAGTTTTCAATTCCTTCCTTCAATACATAGATAGATTAATATCGGCAATCCTTTCTAAGGAGTTGAGTGATGTTCAAATGGATAACAAGAGTTTGTCTGCACTATTGCAGGTGCTTTGTATTTTGTCAAGAAGAGAACCTCCATGTTCAGAAGCAGCATACATCTAATACCAAATGGGGACAACAAATGGGTGTTATTTCCTTCCTGCTCTGCTTATAAGCATTCCAGGGGCACAGTGGCAAAACTAAGGCATCTGCTACTGGGGTATAAGAAGATTTTGTAGCCTCGCCCAAGACAAAATCAAATTGAATTAAGGACACAATTCTAATAATCCTAATTTAAATCCTTAAATAAGGCTGGCCTGCACTGTATTCAGCACAGGGTGGGAGACTGCTGGAGCCTCCATGGGGCAAGGAGACATAGCCGCCAGCCACCCCTATATAATAGGGCTACTTGGATCTGCACCTGCTGTTTAGCAGGCGCAGGTCCAAGCCGGCCGCAGCAGCCCAAATTTGGGCCACGTGGCCTGGGTACAGGGGTTTGGATGCGGTCTAACGTCTGCATCCAGACTCCTTGGGCCACCCCACCCACAGGACGGCTCTCCCTCCGCCCTACCCCATTCTGCCCCCATCCTGCCCCCATCCTGCCTTCCCCCTCCCCCACCCAGAAAATCCCCTGCACTGGCTGAACTCGGCCAGCACAGGGCGGCTTACTGTAAAAGACAGGCAAACCAAATACAGGCCTGCCGCCATCTTAGAAGGCCTAACTCCATCTTTAAAGTGTCTGGTCTCTCTGGGGGTGAGCAGTGAGTTAAAACAGGCCACAGTGAGAAATCAAACTGACAGAAGAAAAAACAACATCGGAACTTCAACCCTTATCAGTTGGCTTAGGGAACTTTTTTGGGAGGCTTCGTGGGGCAGTCAATTCAAGGACATCGTGGTGCCAGCTGCCTCCTCCTAAATTCCTTTGCAGCTGTAACTCATGATCATGATTGTCTCACTGTTACCAGGCAAAAGGCAACTAGCCCTAATTCAGAAGCCAGAGGCTAAGGGCTATAAAAATCGCCCTCAGCCTATGTTGGGTGTTCAGCTTTTTTCTGGCTGTTCCAGAGATAGCTTGATTGTTTGCTGAGAAGAAGGAAAAAGGTTCGCTTGCTTCCTACAATGCAATATGGGTAATATCTGTTTGGGAACTTAGCGTGTTAAGCAATGTTAGTCTCAGTAAGAGTAGAAGCTCAGATTTCTTATTTTTAATTGTTATGTGTTATATCTATTTTTCCTTTGGGCTGTGTAACCAACAGAGTTGTGTTTCTAATAAAGTTTTGTCAAGCTTATTTGCTTGAGTGTTACATTTGGGGGAAGCTGTTCAGAGTGCTGGCTAAATCCAGGCTGCTCTTTGCCCATTGCCCTTGCGATAGGAACTGCTAAAGGTTCTTTCTTGTTTTAAGGTTTTTTCCAAACTCATTGCCTCTAGGTTAAGTGAGGCTTGAGGTATTTGGAATTGCCTTGATGCTGGTTAACTCTACTCGGCTGCTCCGCTGGGTTTGAGTCAGCAGTATTTGGAGCTGGTGATGTTCTTTTTAGCAGGATTCCTATTAGCATAAGAGTTGGCAGTACTCACAACTGGCCACGGAAGGATCAGAAGTCAGGTACCTAACAAGTGTTTTTTAAGTGCACAGACAAGAACCTTGTACCTCTGGCACATAGTGTTTTGCTCACTTTGCTACAGCCATGCAAAAGAAATTTCTAACCTCCCTGTGGCTGGTATTTTACACTTACCTGTACCCATCTTCTGCGCAGTAAGGCCAACACAGCTGCCTGTGTCGCACCTGCGCTTTATGGCATGTTTGTGACAGCGCTGGGCTGATGCAAGTGGCTTGATCAGCCCAAAGGGGGGAGATTCGGATGGCCCTGTGAATAAATGAATAAATAAAAAGTTTTCTGGTTAATTGGTCATAACTTTTGATAGAATACAGATATTCCAATGTTGCTGGTTTCATTGCATTCAGCCATAAAGTACCATACCTTTCCAATGATGGTATTATTCGTACTTACCAAGGCTTAGCTTGTTGCCTGATGCTGTTGCCCCCTCCTGCACCCCCTTAGCCATTCCACTGTAGGGACATCTGGCAGGCTGCAGTGAGATGTCTCTGGGGAACTCACAAGCCAGGCATGGGAGAGAAAGGCACCCACTGTTTGCCCCTAGCATCTGACGGAGGCAAAATGGATCTGTTTTAGCATTCACTTTTGAGGCTTTTGTGATCCAGTTTGTGGCCCTGCAATTTTATGAACAAGGAAGGATTAAGACAAAACCATTTATTTGTGAGGAAGTTGCAATGTCCGGCTTTACAAAACAGAGAACAGTGAGTACATTAGTGGATTTCACTTACCATGGATGGCAGCAGATAGCGGGTTCCCCTTTTAAAGGTCTTGAAACCAAAAATAAAGGTTTCCCATCTTGACATGGTGAAATCACAGTTTCCAAGCCTCTCAAGACTAAAAACAACTCTAAAGACCCACTTTCAGGTCGCTGGGAACTACTTCCTTTCTCCTCCCAAGTACGCCCCAGAATGCATCACCATGTGGCTGGTAATGTGTGGGGCAGAAGGTAATGCGGCTAGGATGAGGAGCAGGAGGGCTGAAATGTTGTTGATAACTGTGCCTTTAAAAATGTTGTATGCTTTCCACTTCTGCAAGAGGTGAAACGTTCCAAGGGCAGTGTTACCAGAATTTGGCTTCCTTTGAAGGAGAGATCATGGGAGGTTTACACGCATAAAAATCCTGAAACCATGAATACTGGGGACACGTTTTAAAGATAGGGAAACATCAGTGGTTTTGCCGCAACAAGGTAATAAAAAAAGATTTGTTTACTGTTCCCCTATCTTTTTAATAGGCATCTTAGTATCCACAGTATCAACCGGGGATCCCAAATCAGTGGATATGGAAACGTACCTGTAACAGTTTGTTTTCAGTTATATGTGTTGAGGTTGGTAAAGGCTGAGTGTGCACCTACCAAGCAGTCACTCTGCTAGCATGCATCAAATTCCTGGAGATATGTGGCGATGCACCTCAAGGTGCCTTCCAGCCAACTGTCTCTTAGGGTACAATCCTAAGCAGTGCTGGACTGGCAAGTCTGACGGGCCAACACCATATCCTAGTGCTGCTTAGGAGAGGCTGCAGACTCCCTGTGGCAAGGGAGCCGTATGGCTGCCTCCCAAGCCCGCCCAGAGTCTTCCTCCTTCCAGCCAATCCCTGTCCCAGAATGGAACAGAGCCTCCCTCACACTGACTGGCTTCGGTTGGCGCAAGAGAGGCTCAGCGCAGGCGCAGCAGGACCAGCGGTGCCTGCCGCGCTGACGCGGGGGTGCCGATTGGCGCCTCTGCATCGGCACTAACAACGTCACGCAGGCGCTATGATGTAGCATCCACACAACAGGCAGGGTAGGATTGCTCTGTTATTCAGAGCACAATCCTAACCTGGAGTTAGGCTGGCACAGTTAAGCCAGCAACGTTTGGCCAGCACAAGGGCCACCATAAAGTATGTTTGGACCATTCTCAGACTCAAGAGAGGCCAGCACACAGACGTGCGCCATCCTCCCTGACTTCGAGTGTGGTCTAAATACCTTTACAGTGGCCCTTGCACCAGCCAAACTTTGCTGGCCTAACTGTGCAGGCAGGTTATGACTGCACCCTCATTCTCTGCCTCTGTTTTGGAAGACTTATAGGGGGGAGACACCTCTTCTATGGTAGGGTGTCTTTTCTACATTTCAGACATTCCTAAGCCATCATATGTCCCAACAATTAACTCCCATTTTTGAGTCATTGGCTGACCATAATGGAACATTAACACACAATCTGGACCATTGCCAGGAATCTCCTTGACAATGATATGGTTGTCCATTAGCAATTCCATTTTCTAGGCAGTGTCTGTGAATAAAATGAAGAGAGGGCTCTCTCAGAAGAGAAAGAAGTGTAAGAATTTATCGGGAGAAGGGTAACTTTACATTTGCTGGATGAGATGAAAAGAAGCACACCGGGGATGCCATCCTAACCCACTTTCCATCACTGACATAGCTGTGCCAATGGGGCATGTGCTGCACTCTGCAGTGGAGCAGAAGTCATGGAGGCCTCCTCAAGATAAAGGAAGGTTTGTCCTCTTATCTTGGAGCTGCATTGCCCTTACCCTGGTGCTGGAAAGTTGGTTAGGATTACATCCCGGGTTAACGGCTGCAATCCTATACACGATTTCCTCAGAATAGGCCCCATTGAACTTAATGGAACTTACTCCTGAGTAGCACGCATAGGATTGTGCTGAAAGTCAAGTAAAACTCGTACAATAAGGAACCCAACAACCAGAAAGAAATGATCAAAGAAACCAAACGGAAGGGAACACAAAAGGAGATGGGATGAGTTTTAAATCAGTTTTAAAAACATGACAAAGAGAATTCAATGGGAGAGGGAGATGGATGGATGGATAAGGGGAAAGGGAATGCAAAACACAGAGCAAGGGAATAGAGGTTTCGTAAGAAGATTTGTATTTAATGGAATGAAGGGCCTAAGAAGAAGATCTGAAAGTACTGAAGATAAATCAGAAGACGAGACTGAAGGCTAGAAGACATTCAAACTGAATACAGAGGTGAGGGATGCTGTTTGTGTGTATGTGCGCCTGCATTTTCTGGGTGCATTTTTGAGCATGAATATTGGCAGCTGAGAAGGCTGCTTAGGTATCAGAGATGTCTGGGGCCCTAAATATGGTTTAGCCTAGGAACTCTTTGGCCTCTAATCCAAAGCTCAGCCGAACCTTTGACTCTTGACTTGCTCTTCTTCTGTTGTAGCTCATGAGACCCCCAGTCCCTCTCTCTTCTCAGAGAACCCAGGTGCCCTGGCCTCAACACCACCTTCTAGAGAGCACGAGCATTCTGGTTCACAGTCCTCTCTACCATCCTGAAGGTGCCCTGCCCACTCCCTTCTCTGCCCCGGGCACTCTGCCTGCCCCTATGTCACCACCACTCCAGTTATTTTTAGCTCCCCCCTCCCCTGATCAGAGTACTGCTGGGATTGCTTTTAGGCATGGGGATGGGGGCGGTGCTGGGATTTTGGCAAGGGGGCCAAGAGTCTGTACCGTCCTGGGCAACTTGATACCTCTGGATCTGGGGAAAGTGTTTACAGGCAGAAACCCTGGACGCTGGCATTGGAAGGCAGGGGGGTTCTCAGAAAGGGGACATAGAGAAGGGCAGTGGGGGGGAGTTCCAGAGTTAGGGGGTCTAACCCCTCTGGAAAAAATTCAAACAAATTTGGATGCTGTGGAGCCAGGGAGACAGAGAAGCAGGTGGGTGTCAGTGGCAAGAGAATGACTTTAAGAGAACAAGTTCATGCCAGGAAAGAAAAGAGATGGTGTGAAAAAGGGACGGAATAAGAAGCAAAGAAGGAGGAGAGAGAATTAAGCCAGAAATTGGATAAGGCATGTTTGAAGTGGAGAGTGAAGCGTTGAGGGCAGAGGAAGGGAAGCTAAGGTGGCAGGAAAGGAAGGGAACGAAGGGGTCAGTTGAAACAGAGATAATGGTGCGAGTGAATTGATACTGGGCCGTGTACAACACAGAACAGTTGGACAGGCAACCCAAGGAAGTCCGACGCTATTCTCTGGAGAAGGAGAAGGCCTTGGGGGTGAGGTGAAGTTTTAAGTATGCCTCCTTACCTCATCTCAGGATCTTGGTAGCTGCCAGCCCTGCCATGGAGAATTTATTACCAGTACCGGCAGGGGATAATGAGCCCAATGGCCATTGTGGCGCTCATCCCCGTAAAGACTGCTGCGAGCGGGTGGTGATCAATATTTCAGGTCTCCGCTTTGAGACCCAAGTGAAGACCTTGCGCCAGTTCCCGGACACCTTACTGGGTGACCCGCGACGCCGTGTGCGCTACTACGACCCACTGCGCAACGAATACTTTTTTGACCGCAACCGGCCCTGCTTCGACTCCATCCTGTACTATTACCAATCGGGAGGACGACTCCGGCGACCGGCCAATGTCCCCCTCGATATTTTCCTGGAGGAACTCAAGTTTTACCAGCTGGGGGACGAGGCCCTCAATAAATTCCGTGATGATGAAGGCTTTGTGAAAGAGGAAGCGGAGCCCATGCCTGAGAGGGAGTTCTTGAAACAAGTATGGCTGCTCTTTGAGCATCCAGAGACTTCACAGGCTGCCCGGATCATCGCAATTGTCTCGGTGATGGTCATCCTCATCTCCATTGTGATCTTCTGCCTAGAGACCCTGCCTGATTTTCGGGATGAAAGGGACATCTCATTGCCGGTGAGTAGCAAGCATCACACTAATGACTAGCGCGCGTGCGTGTGTGTGTGTGTGTGTGTGTGTGTGTGTGTGTGTGTGTGTTGTTAAAAATGCATAAAAACACAAAACACCACCTTTTTTGGTGTTAAAACAGCACTGCATTTTGGTGTTTAAGGTATTTTCCAGAAATTAGAAGAGATTACTTTTCCCGTTAGAAATAATACTGTGGCTGCATCTGCTGACATTATTTCACCTGCCTAGTACACTTTTAAAGCCTTTAAAGTTTGTAAAAAGGGGAATGCGAACTTAGAATAAAAACACATAGCACCACTTCCTGACTTTCAAGTCACAAAATCTGCAGAAAACAACACAATTTTCAAACACTCCTACAAATGGCTAATGCTAGCTCCAAGCCTTGTCCTTCTCTCCACTCTCTTCCACTAGAGATGCTGACAACAACATCCTCTTGTTTCCTCTTACCAAAATGGTCAAATGACAATTCAGTTGTTTTCAAAAGATTCCAGACAGAACAAAAGTGCAACATTAGTCCAGAATCTGTATACAGTATTTATCACATAATTTAAGTTGTAGTGCCAACTTTTTACTACTAAGACTTGGAATTAATCATCTGCCATGATCACCACCAAAACTAGATCAAACTGGAAATTCAAATCTTGGAAAAGTCAAATTATTCCAGGTCTTGAATTTGACCTGGTGCAAGATACTAAATGAGAATTTTAGATTTCAAAGTTTCTCTCAATCTTTATTTTTATATGCTTCCCTTTTGTTTCATTCCCACTACCTGGAAGCCAGGATATTTGCTTTCTCAAGAGTAATAAGGATATGGGCCAGTTTATGGACTGATAGTATTCCATAAGGCTCTATCTTTGCTCCCAATCTTTATATTCATCATTCCCAAAATTCATTGGGCCTCACAAGTCATTGCAAGAATCTTATGGGAAAGTCTTCTGAATGTTGAATGTTGGAATGAAAAAGAGGGGATTCAAATGATTCCATTGCTGAATCAAGCATTGGAACAAGTACCAGTTTGAAACTCATACTTTATGACTCACATAATTTGGAAGATGTCAGCATTTCTGTCTCCTTCAATCCGTTTGCTATGAAATGGTAATCCATAGCGATTTATTAATACAATGAGAAAGCTACGATCAAGATGAACATTGTAGAAACAAAGGTGATCTGAAATTCTTATGATCCATAATTATTTTTTTGTGAGCTACAATATTCTGGAATCTGGAATAAATCCTCAGCAACAAAATTTGGCACCCCTGTATGCGAAGAGTCCACATTCTTAACTTCTCTCTTTCAACAGTTTCCCACTTGAATAGGGAAATAAAGATGGATTAACTTGACTTTTGCTAGCCGGGATACATACATGTGGAAATGGGTTACATGTAGGAAGGGTCTGACTCCAGTGTGCACTGGGATCATTGATGGAGATCCTATAACCTGACCATTTAGCCATTCTCATTCATGATCAAATTGTACTTATACCTCTATTATGAAGTGGCTGGGAAAAATCATTTGGGGATGGAAGGAACAATTGAAATCAAGATGCCTCCATCTTTTGTGTGATTGCCCAAGCCCTCATGCACTGTCCTGCTCCATTCAGTTCTTGATGCTGTGGAGTGGACACAGCTTTTTCTTTCCCTGCCTGACTTCTGCTTCCATTGAATAGTGAGACTGTTCTGAGCTTGGAGGCATGAACGTGAGCAAAGCAGTTTTCTTGATTGTAGCTCCCCAAGCACTGGGTTTAGTTGACGTAGTAGAGACTGGGAATGTTTCTTCCCGTGTGAACATGGTGAAGCTGGCCAGGGCAATAGGATCTGTTATGATGAGATGCAGTGGCTCTTAGAGGAGTTGTTCAGTCCTCCCCACCACCTTCACCATGATGCCAGCAGCCTAGTAAGACTGGGAGAGACTGAGATAGTCAATTCTATAGGGTTGCTGCTGATCAGAATGAGTTACTACTGATCAGAATGTTGCCACAACAACAGGCAGCAAGGTCAAGGTGTAGTGGTTAGTTCATGTACTGTGGGGAGAACTTATTTTTCCTGGTAATAATGGCACGAGAACCCCATTTAACTAAGATTAGGCAAGGCAGAGGAACCTCATGTGTTCAGCCCCCATCATTTAATCCCATGGATCCCACACATTAAGGGAATAAGGCATGAGTCTATCGGTTTACAGGAGTTGTCTTCCAAGCAAATTTGAGAGGCATCAGCACATTAGATAACCACTGAATTGAGGGTGCAATCCTAACCTGGTGTTAGGCCAAAACAGTTAGGCCAGCAAAGTTTGGCTGGCACAAGGGCCACTGTAAAGTGCGTTTGGACCACTCTCTGAGTCGGGGGGGGGGGGATGGCATACGCCTGTATGCTGGTCTCTCTGACTTTGAGAGTGGTCCAAAAATACTTTATGGTGTCCCTTGTGGTGGCCAAACTTTGCTGGCTTAACTGTGCTGGCCTAACTCCGGGTTAGGATTGTGCTGTCAGTCAGTGCTGTCAGTCAGTGCCGACTATGTTGAAAAGGCAGAAGAAACTGGTCCCAAGGAATAGTGGTCTGTTTCTGCCACTATCTATAGGTCTGTTTGTCTGTCATACCCAAGGGGATCCTGGCTATAAGGACAAACGGGCCAGCAAATATATATCTGGCTCCTTTTTTCTTAGGGCCCAATCATGAAGCCAGCGGTAAGCTGTTACCTCTGGTATTGTGAAAGTGCCATAAAGCATGTTTGCAGCACCACCAAAAGCTCCAATGCCAATGTTGGGCTTGTGCCTGTAGTGTAAAGCTTCAGCGCCAAGGAGCAGCCATTGTTCCACCGACCATGGTGAGACTGGAGGCCAGGGGAGCAGCTTTTGGGGGCATGGGGAGAGCATGGGGAAGGCATAGGGAAAGTGGGGGAGGGCAGAACAGGGCAGGGGGAGGGGGTGGCTGCATCCTGAACCCCCATGTCAGGCTTAGACACCTGACATGGGGCTCTCCAGTCTCCGCGGGCAAAATAGCTGACAGAGACAGAATGTTCTTTCCTTAGGGGAAGAGGACAAATGTTCCCTTCCCCTGAGGATTCACCCTTGGCTGCCACGGCTCCTACAGAATGTAGCGGTAGCCATTTTGGTCCCACTGCTCCTCCAGGAGCCGGGAAGCTCAGGATTGGGCTGCCCAGAAGTTGCTGGTGGTTGGCACTAACCTGCTGTTAGCTTTGCAGCAGGTGAGCTGGATTAACGCTTTCTAACAGCAAGCGGGTGAGGATGGGGGAGAAGGTGTAACTGATGACTTTAAAAGCCAGAACAGTGCTTCTCAAAGTGGTGGGTCGTGACTCACCATTGGGAGCACTAAACAGGCCATTGTCCCTAAGAGTAGTCGCCCAGAAATGGGTGTCCGGTGGTGCTGAGTGATCACAGCACTGCGGGCACCCAGGAGCTTTTGCTCTTACCAGGTGGTTGCACTGGCTGCTGGGAAGGTCCAGGAGGCCTTCAGCCCCCTCTTGGATGCTCCCAACAGGCAAAGCAACCCCCCCCCCTGGAAAGGGTAAAAGCTCCTGGGTGCCCATGGCACCGCAATCACTGTGCCATCACCATCAGGCACTCTCTCCAGCCCTTGCCAGCAGCCTCAGCAACCAAGCAGGGCTTTGAGGACAGCTGCGTCAGAAGGATGTGGCCTCTCAGGCTGAGGGGAATCCCTATGGGGCACATTGCCATGCAGAATCCCCATTATTCCTCCCCCACCATGCACTGCAAGGCTTTTCTGCCACACAGAAGCACCCCTGTCCCATTTCACTGATTGCACAAAATCCTGTATACAGATACCCCTGGAAACAGTCCAGTCCTAATTCTGCACTCCAAATACATTTGGCAAGGACAAGCCTTTTTCTTTTCAGAAAGAATGCACGATTGGCACATTTTATTCTAAAATCAGACCCTGGAATTTTTTTTTTTTCAAATTAACTTGCTATTTTTCCACTGCGGACTGTCACCCACTGCCAAAGGTGACCGGAAGAATGTTATAGGTCACTATCGGACAGGGCCGGCTCAAGACCTCCTCTCACATGAGGTGGCATGCCAAATGCTGTCCCTCCTTACCCCGTGATGTGCCAGTCTCTGCTCCTCCCATGCTCCAGGGCACAACCCTAACCTGAATTAGGCAGGCCAGCAAAGTTTGGCTGGCACAAGGGGCACCGTACAGTATGTTTGGACCACTCTCGGAGTCAGAGAAGCCAGCACACAGACATGCATCATCCTCCCTGACTCTGAGAGTGGTCCAAATGCACTTTATGGTGGCCCTCATGCCAGCCAAACTTTGCTGGCCTAACTGTGTCAGCCTAACTCCAGGTTAGGATTGCGCCCCCAATGTTCTAGCTCAGCCCTTCCTCCCCTGTCCCCTACATATTGTCTCTTCCTCTTTGTCTCCTTCCTCCTTTTCCAATCCATGGAACAGTAGGTGAAGGAGAAGCAGCTGAGGCAAGAAGGTGGACAGAAAGGAGTATCCCCATCTATCTGCTGCCTGAGGGAACTGCTTCAGTTGGCCTCATGGATGAGCTGGCCCTGCTCTTTCCCTCAGGTTTTCCCTTGACTTTCTGCCATCCAACACATTATTCTTACGGCCAAAGAGCTTCCCATCAGCTCTATGCCCTTTCATTCCCTAGCAGCCCAATCCTACCACCCCCCTTGCACAGCGATGCAGTGGCGCCAGCACAGCCTCCTCTGCATCCCACAGGGGACTTTTGGGCTGCCAGAGGTCCCCTTGCTCTGGAGTGAGCCCCAGCAGCCGATATCACCAGTGCAGGTCTGCATTGACACAGGCCGGTGAGACCTGGAAAGAGGGTTCTGTTTTGGCAGGTGCTGCCGCCACCGAGCCAACCCCTCCCAGGCCCAATCTATGCACCCCATCCTCTCCTCATTCTGCCCACCCCCGCCCAATACCTCCCTGCTCTACCCCTGCCCTGCCCTCCAATCTTGTGTGCCCCCTGACACATCTGGTGGGCCACTGTGAGATACAGGAAGCTGAACTAGATGGGGTTTTGGCAGTGGTGTCATCTAAATGATTTAAGAACAGGTACTCACTTTTGATTGGCACGTGTCGGAACCCGCCCACCGGAAGTGACGTCATAAGCCGGAAGTGATGTCGTGGCAGGAAGGGACATGAAAAAAGCCCTTTTTTAGGTCTCAGACGATTTTAAACTGACCCAACAGTTGCAACAGTATTCGACAGCACCCCCAGAACATGTTAAGGAGGCCTGGCATCATGTTAAAGTGACCCAACAGTCCCAAAACCCCAGAGCAGCTCATTTTTCAGTGGCAAGGCAAGGCTCCGCTTGCTGCCTGCCTGCCTGCCTGGCTCTGAGAACACGCAGGCGACTCAAACATGCAGGAAATTCAAACGTTGCAGGGGGCGGAGTTGACGAGTGGGCGGGCGAATGGGTGGGGCCAGCCGTAATCCTAGAAACCGGTACTCGCGTATCCCCGCGTACCCCCTGCATGACATCACCGGGTTTGGGCCTGATCCATCAGGGCTCCTCTTGCGTTATCTGCTCCAGTGGGCCTCTTGAATGTCTGTTTGTGCACGCAGGAAGGTTCCAGCCTTCCGACCACCATGCTGGTAGCCTGCTACTTACTCAAAGCACTTTATAGATGCTTTGTAGCGGCCTATGCCAGTGGAGTGTGTTGGGCATAGGTGTTGTACGAAGTTACTCTCCTTTCAGTTATTAACTTGGAGGAATGTTTTCTGTGCCTTGGAGCAATGCTTTGAGCATGTTTTAATACTTTTTCAAAGATAACATCTTTGGTTAAAATCTAGCACCAAAACCTCTCTACATTTGTTTTTAGATGTGTGTTTCTAGTCCTCATGACTGAGAAACCAGAGAGCATATGGATGGGGTTTCCAGTGGACGGGGATTTTGGAAAAGGGAGTTCATTGTTTTACTGCAAGTGTCAACACTTCTAAATGGTCACATTTTCTTCCACTTACATTTTCCTTGATTCGCAGCCCCTTTTTGTATGGGATTTTGCTTTTTCTAAAAAGCAAACTTCCAAATATGGCAATATTGGGGTGGTGGTGGAAGCAATGTTATATGCGTCTAAATGGGGGTGTGTGTGTTAATGGTTGCCTAATTATAGAATTTGAAATGATAAACATCGGAATGCTTGAGTCCCTGATCACACCCCTCAATTGCCACTTTCAGCCCTAATACAATCCTTTTCAGTTACTTATGTTTGATTTGACTCAATGCACAGTGCAGGCCAACCTATAAGGAAGCAATAGTGGGAATACCCCTACAGGTCATCACACATTTAGCATGTCCGTGCTAACCTCTTTAAAATGATCCACAGTGACAGTTTTAAATGTGAGATAATTTGTAGCTGAGTTGCATAGTGAGCACTCACATGACCAGCTTGCCGCAGGCTGAATGAACTGCAATGCAATTTCGTCACTACGTTTCACAGTAGTCACAGGACGATGGAAATCTGCTGCTTGTTGCACTGTGAAGTCTGCACTGTGTCTGCCACCCCCCCAACCCCCACCCCCCCCACCCCCACCCCACCCCCGTGTGCAAACCAATTTGCATTTCCAATTTGCATTTCCATTTGCAACTAAAGTTTAGTGCTGGGTTAACTAGGAGATTTGGGCTGCAATCCTTTCCACACTTACCTGGGCTGGGACTAAGAGCACAATCCTAACCTGGAGTTAGGCCAGCACAGTTAGGCCAGCACAAGGGCCACTGTAAAGTGCGTTTGGACCACTCTCGGAGTCAGGGAGGATGTCGTGTGTCTGTGTGCTGGCTCTCTGACTCTGAGAGTGGTCCAAACAGACTTTACGGTGTCCCTTGTGCCAGCCTAACTGTAGGTTAGGATTGTGCTCTAAGCCCCTTTGACTATAATAAGATTCACTTTTGAGTAGATATGTGTAGGATTGGGCTCTAAAGCTACAAAACAAGGTGATTTATTGAATTCCCCTCTCCTGTTCCTGGATATGGAAGTGGGTTGTGCAGATACCTTCACAGACAGTGTAGAAAGAACTACAATT
>JAJKFI010000122.1:1626064-1638044 GCA_029204185.1 Lerista edwardsae
ATGCCAGTTTCCACCAGTTCTGGAGTGTGTGGTGTGAAACTGCAACAACACTTCCACAGGTCAAAGAGGACAAGAGTAAAGATCCCAGACAGGTAGTCTCTGAGACTTGCCATTTGGACAATACACTGCCCCCTGGTGTCCCACAGGTGGCATTGTAACTACTTTCCAATACAAAGCAGTAGAGAAGGTGGACAAGGTGATGAAGACAGTCCACTGTCTGAAGCAATGACCTCAGCCAACCTTGGAATATCAGAGGAACAACCAGGTTAATCTGTTCTGCCACACACTACAGAAAAGCCTATGATATCATAAAGACATTTGTTATAGAACAAGTCCACTTTGTGCTCCTGATGAAGCAGAACTTTTGCCTACAAAAGTTCAAAGCATAATAAACAAACACAAATAGCATCCGAGTCATGTGTCTCTTGGGATAGTACACTGCCCCCTAGTGTCCTGAAGGATACCACCAGGAATCTTTGTTGATTTTTGTAATGGCCAGAGTTTTTGCTATAAGGCATCCTGGGAACTTTGGTTCTTAGCAGATCCCATGTTAATAGGCACCCCCCCACAAAGCTATGATTTCCACAGTTCCTTATGAACCATTGAAGTTTATATGAACCATAAAGGGGTTTTAAATGGAATGACACTTGTCCTGTGTAGAGCAAGCATTTCCTGATTGATAAATAGTGGCATAGGCAGAGATGATAGGATGTCATGGATAGTGTTGGATTTGCACTGGGGAGTTCAAATTCTCATAAATCTGGCCAATCATGTTGTGCCAATCACTAGCTCTGAGTCTAGATAACCTCACTGTTCTGGAGATAAAATGAGGACTGCTGGCCCCTCACCGTGAATTCTTTGGAAGAACAGTGGGCTTCAAATATAAAGAGCAATAATTAACTATAATATATAGATGTGAATAATACATATGGACATGGGCGCCAACTAGGGGGGGCTGCAGCCCCCACTGTTTTTCAGCCCCCACAATTTTTCAGCCCCCACTGTTTTTTTCCATGGGGGCAGAGCACCCACGTTAATGCCAGCCTCCCCCCCGGGCAGCCAGCACCCATGCCAATCAGTGGCCTGAGCACCCATGCCCGAGGCTGAGGCGTGCGATCACCACGGTGATTGCGCGTCCCGGTCTCGGGAGAGGCGGTTGTCCCCTTCCCGAGGCTGGGGGGCATGATTGCCGTGTCCCAGCCTCAGGAGATGATAGGGGCGTGGTCATGTCAGGGGATGTGGTCACATCAGGGGGCGTGGCCACATCAACATCAGGGGCGTGACCACGTCGAAGTCAGGGGCGTGGCCATGGGCACCCACAATCTCAGAAGGAAGTCAGTGCCACTGCATATGGAAATACTGGCACTGTCTCCCAGCTTCACCATGTTACTTTTTCTCATCCTCAGTTCTGGCTACCCTGAAAGCCAATCCCCTTGACCAGTAAAACCTGTCCCCTAATTTCATGTGCAGGGAAACTGGGCGGCTGTTATTCAGTTGTGAAAAGAAAAGAGTCTGTACATGCTCAGAGGCATACTGCAGGTACAGAAAGAAACAACAGTCCCAGTTAACACATAACTAGGGGTGTTTATTTTTGTCAAAAATACATAAAAATACAAAGCACTGCTTTTTTGGTGTGAAAATATCTTTATTCATTGCATTTTGGTGTTTAACATATTTTTACTTTTACTAATATAAAAAAAGATTTTATTATAATAGGTATAGGTAAGGGAAAGATTGAGCATAGGAAAAAGTATACAGAGGTTTGCACAAAAAAGGTACTGAGTTTGGATAACAGCTTTGATACATTGTGTTACAGTTTGATTCTCTTATTTTAAATCTATAAACTAACATCATCAACTATATTTCCAAAATTCTGCTTATTATCTACTTTGATTAAATCCAGTCATAAAAAGGCTTCCAACGATTTTCTAGTTTACACAGATTTCCTCTTTTCATAACATATTTTTACTTTTCCAATTAGAAACAATACTATGGCTGAAGCTGCTGACACTATATCATTTAAATCACCTACCTAGTACACTTTAAAAGCATTTAAAATTATTAAAAATGAGAACTGGGAATGAGAATAAAAACACATAACACCGCTTTCTGTCTTTTAAATAACAAAATTGGCAAAAAAAAAAAATTAACACAATTTTCAAACACCTCCAATGATAACTAAAGAATCAGAGTCATGAAATGGATTCTGGAGCCCAGAAACCTTACATAAGCCATAATATTATCTCTTTAGATATACAGTCCACAAGGAGGTCTCTTAGATAACACATTTCTTTTTTTTAGGTTCTGTATTTGGTGAGAACCTGCCCTGTTTTTGCACATCTTACTATGGGAGGATATCTGCAACCTAAGCTGCTTCTGGGCAAAGATTTTTCAGCAGCAACCAACCATGCCCATTTTTTAAAAAAATTGTTCTTTGCCATCACACCCCAGCTATACGAGCTTCATTTCCCCACATCTGCTGCATCTGGTTTTTACTGGCCAGAATGCAATTTCCGCTCATTAAAAAAAAGGAACCCTACAGTTCCAGTAGGTGCTTCAAACCCTTCTGGTTAGGCAGACAATTGACACCTCCATGCAGAAAAGAGGGGCCCACAGAAGGGCTTCACCTGGAGATATGTCCAATGTTCACATTCATAGGGAAGAGTGGAATCTGGCAACCATCGCTGAAGACAAGTCTAAAGGAGGATGCAGTGGGCTCCCCATTTAGCCAGCAGCTCATATAAAATGTGAGCAAGCGTAGTCGCAAGAAGGTAAGGCCGCAGGGAGGCAAGAGTCCACAAGGGGACAGTGGTTCCATGTTATCAGGCTGTCCTATGGTATATCAAGAGATGACCAGACTCTCTGGATGAGAAACTGGCAATCCTACTTATCAAAACTGATGAACCCTTGTGAAAGAAGTTTGGTCTGCAAAGCTGCCTTCCAGACTCTGATCATGACCTCAAAGGTGCTTCAGATTCAGTCCCACAGATGGGACTGATGGGCAAGCAACAAAGCAGTGCAGGTCAATCAGTAGAGCTACCTTCTGAATTATGCAGAACTCTTCTTCAGGCAAGCGACAGGACAATTCTGTGCCATCCAAAAGTTGCCAGTCCTACTTGTTTGACTTAATTGTTCTAATACAGTGGTTCTCAAACATTTTGCACTGGGACCCACTTTTTAGAATGGCACTCATGTTGAGACCTGCCAGAACTGATGACACGGCTGGAAGTGCCATAATCAAGCAGGAAGTGCCATCATTGTGACATAATCAAATGACACTCCTGGAATGCAAACTGGCATTCTTGTGCTGCAGCAACTGCACAACCACGAAACATATCTGACAGAAAGCACGATTGTGACAATATACGTAAAAGCAATGAACTAAAACCAAAATTGTAAAAAGCCCTCACTTGAAAATACAAAAGGAGTATGACAAGAGTAAGGCCTGCAGCTTCCAAGATGGATGCTCCCAGCTTTCCATGACCCACCTGACATAAGATCGTGACCCACCAAATGGGTCACAACCCACAGTTTGAGAAACACTGTTCTAATATAAAGCATACTTGGGAGCATTTGAGATTGCATCTATCTGTTTTACGTCAAGGCTCTTTAAATGTTTTTGAAATGTCAAAATTTTACAAGCCCTTTAAAAAAAAAAGGCTTGTGGAAGGTTGGGAACAGAACTCAGCCACATTAGTTTCATAGAGGAAGAGAAGCTACTTATTATGGCTCCCAGAAGCTCAATGCTCCAGAACCCCCAGAACCCACTCTAGTTCTAGAGTATCCAAGAATGTTCTCTTCCAGATCTAGCTTTCTGACTTGCTTTTGATCCTTTTTTTGGGATTAGCTGTGAGTCAGAAGCATGGTGTTTTTCCTCTGAACCCATCTGCCTAGCATCTGGAGAAACCGAGAATGTAGGATAGCTGGGCAACAACATGAGGAAGCATCTGGCTGAAGGTAGGGAAGAGGGCAGGCAGAAGAGATTCCCTCCTCTGAGTAGCAAGACAGCTGTTCACTCCTTGTATATCTCATAGAGGGGAGGAGGCAGTATGTGTGTATAATGGGTTGAAAACACTTAGCAAAAATGAAGTGCAACAAGGCTAAACAGAATCTACATGTGCTCTCATTCTTCCTTTTTCAATGCTGCCCTCTACAGGTTATAGCCTCACACTGCTCTGTTTGTTTTAATCTTCCCATTTTGCAGGATGTACAGGGTGGCATTGGGTTAGCAAGATCAGGCACTGCCTATGGTCCACGCAGTGGTTTGCATCACCCAGTGTGGGAGGTCAGCGCATCGCCCCCATGCTGGATCTCCTTCAGACCAGACCATACAGACCAGACCAGACCATACAGAATAAATTACAATATTATATGTACAACCTAAATGCAGTGACATCATTAGGATTTATTTATTTATTTAATATATAACAATAAAGGTCATCCAACCAATCAATAACCAACAAGAAAACAGTGGCCAACAATGACAATCACAGAACTGAATAGTAGTTCTAGTATTAGCTCTGATACATGGAAATGAGAGTTGGATCATACTAACACCTTATTGGTTCCCTGCTGTGTCATAATAACACCTCATTGGCTCTTAGAACAATCATTTACATTGGTCAGTTTTGAGTTAAGAAAATCTACTTTTTGTTACAGAAGGCACTAGTGTTTTCTTTTTCTGGTTTTTTGGCTATAACATTTGATAGAATACAGACACCTCAACGTGGTTTGTTTCATTGCATTCTGCTGTAGCTTCCGCATTGTATGATATATAACATGATGGTATTATTTGAAAATACCAAGATTTTAACATTTTGAATATTAGTGGAGTCACCCCCTCCTGGGCATGTTATCCAGGGTGTAATCCTAACCTGGAGTTAGGCTGGCACAGTTAAGCCAGCAAAGTTTGGTTGGCACAAGGGACACCATAAAGTATGTTTAGACCATTCTCTGAATCAGAGAGGCCAGCACACAACACGTGCCATCCTCCCTGACTCTAAGAATTGTCCAAATGAACTTTACAGTGGCCCCAGTCTGGCCAAACTTTGCTGGCCTAACATATGCCAGCCTGAGAACACAATATTACTGTATAGAAAAATAAATGCTAGAGACTTTCCAGACAATTTTTTTCATGCAATAAAGGCACACTCATTACATAGTTATTGTAGAAGATCTAGACCAGTGGTTCTTGAACCTTTTAGTACAGGGACCCACTTTTTAGAATGACAATCTATCCAGGACCCACTGGAAGTGATGTCATGACCAGAAGCACCATAATTGCGATGCCAGAGCCTGCTGCTTTCCTGCAGCAATAAGTTGGGTTATTTCTCAGCCATTTCCAATAGCAAAGTGAATAGGAAAGAAAAAAAGCCTGTTTACAACCTTGACACAAGGAAAAAAGCCACATAGTCCTATCCTTTTCAATGCTGGCTGCTCTAGGTGATGTGCGACCCACCTGAAATTGGCTCAGGACCTACCTACTGGGTACATCCAACCCACAGTTTGTGGGACCAACTGTGGGACCAACCCACAGTTTGAGGGACATTAATATAGACGATTTTGCCCCAACTAGAATTATTCCAGGGAAGCTGCATTTTTCTAGCACTCAAACCAGAAAACATTGTTAGTGAAAGAATGGCATGAACCCTTGCTCCTTCAGCTTTTGTGAAAATTGCTATTCTCAATATTGTGTGTAATGTTGTAACACCACTACAGGCACCTATTGGATAGTGTCTGTGCCATCACTCGTGACAAGCAGCATATTTGCCTATCCAATAAGCACATTGGGTTTTTAAAAACTTTAATTTGACACTTACTTTATGTCTTTCTTTCTTTCCTCATGAGGTGGGTTTCCCCACTGTGTTGTTACAACATGTTGATATTACATTTACAGAGGAAAAAAAACTCAACCGGGCTTTCCTTCATTCCGCAGTCCTCCATCCCCCTTCTGTTCTAGGCACCCTCTTGATTTCTATTTAAATGTGCTTCCAACCTTGCACTTTCCCATGTGCTTCAGTTGGCACTGGTGTTGCCGTCGAACCAAAGTGCAGCCATCTTAAGTCTTTTGCTTAGTCACAAGTCTAAAGCTGCTGAAGTATGTAACTGTTTCTCTCTTTGCTCTCCTTGTTTTCACTCATTTGCCCCCACCTGTAACCTTTTCTATCCAGTGCCGCTAGCCCTCACAATAGATAGAGAACTGGTTCAAGCCAGCAGAGCTGCCTTCCTTATCAAAATGGTCACAGCATATTCTCAAGGCCCAATTAACACAGAGCTTTTCATGTCCCAGCCCCTGTGTAGTAATTTTCCACTAAGCAGCAGCTTGGGGGGGATATAAACATGATTTAGAATTGTATGCCTTTGCCTTTTTCTCTGCCTGCCGAGTGGGGCAGGCAGCTTGTGTTGTGTTCAAGCAGCTTGATGTATAAGCAGTGATGTCATTCAGGGGGAACGGACCAGAACGGGCGTTCCGGATCCTAACGGGCTCCGTGGCTGGTTCCGGGTTCCCGACAAGTGCCAATCAAAAGTGAGTTCCTGTTCCTAAATCATTTGAATGACACCACTGTGTATAAGGCAAAAATTTAAAGAAACTGGAAACAGGTAAGTGGGTGTTTTGATAGCAAGGCTACTGCGTGTGTAACTGGATGAATTAAGGAACATGGGAAATTAGTTTCACAGTATTGTTCTTTAAATCATCTCTAAAAACATGTTTTTAATAATGCCAAAAGACCCTTGCAATAGGTGACTGTTGGTGACATAACCCCAAAGGATGAGGATATGGCATCTTATTCTCTACTGCAGCGATTTTCAACGTTTTTCATCTCACACCACAAGGCACTAAAACTGTCAAGGCACACCATCAGTTTTTGGACAATTGACAAGGCACACCATGCTGCTGGTGGGAGGGGGGCTCACAACCCCCAATGGCTGTGCTAATAAATGACCACATCCCCCTTCCTGGGCTAGATCTGCTGACACAAGACGGCTTTGACTTGCACCAGTGATTTTGATGGCACATGTTCAAGTAGACCCATTGCTGTGGCTAGGGTTTTCCCCAGGGCATGGGGACAAATGTCCTCTTACCTTGAGTAGACCTCCAGCCTGCTCAATTTGTGCATAGGATGCAGCATGCCCATGTTGGCCCCGCTGCATCACAACAGGTTAGCACTGGGTACCCTGGCAATCCTTTGGAAAGACAGGGGGCCTAGATGTTAATTTCTACGTCTAGGCAAATTTCTCAGTTTGCCTTCTGCTGAGCCAGATATTTCTTCTTAAAGACTTTTTGAAAAAGGGTTGAAAGGTGGCACCTGGGCGCTCCTGCTGACGACATCACCATTGTTGTGATAAGTGCTGGAGCACACCCTGCCTCTTCCTTTTTATAATCTGGGGAGCAGGCGAAGGAGTGGTGGAGGCAGTATGGCTGGTGTGCTGCCAAGTGAAGGGGATGGCATTTGGCACAGCAGGGACCACACAGGATGCAGCAGCATTTGCTGCACTGCTGGAGATCCTGGGAGATTTAGGTTCATCCCTGATTGCTTCATGGCAAGGCCACCCACGATGAGTGATCTAAGTATAGTACAGGTAGGGTAAGGTAAAGGTTTCCCCATGACGGAATGGTCTAGTTGTGACCGACTGTAGGGGGCAGTGTTCATCTCCGTTTCAAAGCCTATAGAGCCGGCGTTTTTTGTCCGAGGACAAGCTTCCATGGTTATGTGGCTGGCATGACTCTAGGAACGCCGTTACCTTCCCACCGAAGTGGTCCCTATTTATCTACTTGCATTTTAGGTGCTTTCGAGCTGCTAGGTTGGCAGGAGCTGGGACAAGCAACGGGAGCTCACTCCGTCACGCAGTCTTGAACTCCCAACCTTGCGGTCGAAAGCCCAGCAACAGCGGATTAACTTGCTGTGCCACCACGTCCCTCACAGGTAGGGGGAATCAAGCTAATCAATAACTGCATTTTGAAATTGGGTGTTTTATTTTCTATCCCTTGCCTAATAAACGATAGCACATAAATGGCCCACTTCAAGTGTTCGATGTTTTCCACTTACTCTTATTTGGTAATCCTTCCAACCACTCTGTAAGGTAAGCATCTCCTAAAATTGCTAGCTTTGTCTATGGCTGCATCACACTGGTGATACAGTTGATGTTTTCAGTGAGCTCTCTTTAAGACTTCAGAATCTGTTCTTTGCAGCAGAGGAAATTCTTTCCTGGGCCAATTTGACCCTAACCATTTGGCCCAATGGCCCCTTATAAATCCTCCTGTGTCCTCCACCACCCCATCAGGGTTCTGTGCCTCTCCCTTCCCCCACTCTCCTGTTTTGTTCTGAATGATCATATGTCAGGTGGTATTAAATAATTCGGCAGCGGCAGGTAAAACCAGGTCAGTCTGAAATCCACACCTGCCTCAGGGCGGACAGCTTGAAAGGAGAACAAGTGCTCCTCGACCCCCCCCTTCCCCACTGAAGAGTTGACAAGCAAATTGGATCAAGGCACCAACAGGGCAGACTTAACAAAGCCAGATGAGGATTTGGTCTGGAATGGAACAACCAGCTAACTCCTAGATGTCTGTCACCTGTCTTTTCTTTCTTTTCCAGGTAAAGAATCTGTCACTTGCTATCATTTCTTCCTTATTTTGTTGGAAGATGTGCTCCACACTTTCTACAGCAGCATTCCTTTCACACACATTTTCCTTCTTTGCGGTGATACTTTACTTCCACCATAAAGCCCCAGATTAATAAAGTCTAGAACGTCCCATTGCCATTGAAAGTGGCATTTCATTTAGGTGCCAGATCTCAGGCAGATCTCAGGTTTTTAGCCTGAGACTTGGATTTGGAAGACCATGTTTAGTTTCATAGAATCATAGAGTTGGAAGGTGCCCATAAGGCCATCTTGTCCAACTCCCTGTCCGTAGCAGGAAGTCCTAGAGAGTGGTTCCCAAACTGTGAGTCGAGAACGTCCAATGGGTCATGAGCCAATTTCAGGAGGGTCACAAAGCACCTAGAGCAGCCATATTGAGAAGATGGGATGCTGGAAAGGGGGAGGGCTGTATGGTTGTTTTGCTTGTGTATATAGACTTTTTTCTTTCTGTTTCATTTTGCTATTGGAAAGTGGCTGAGAAATATCCCAATTTATTGTTGCATTATCAGGAAAGCTCCTAAACATCCGCTGATATATTTTTTTAATTCTGCATGCCTGATGATGAGCTTACATATCTGTCCAGTGATGTGTCATTGATAGAGCAGTAACTAGGGTGAAGCCTGAGGGGCACCTGCTACGCCAAGTGGGGATGCTTCCCAGGCTCTGCCCTAGTTACAGAGAAGGTGCTGGCCACTTCATGTTCCCCATTCCTTCTCCTGTTGAGGTTCCCCTTCAAGGAGAGCCTCCACAGGAGAAGGAATGGGGAGCTCGAAGCCACTGCAGTCAGTGCCCCTTCCTCCGGGGAGAATCTAGAAGTGACATCATGTGACACATGTCACATGACATCATTACATCACTGCCCCGGACACTAGGGCAGTGCCCCAGGTGCTACACCAAGTGGGGGCACATGACAACCCCAGGCTCCGCCCTAGTTATGGAGGAGGTGCTGGCGACCTCATGTTCCCTGTTCCTTCTCCTGTGGAAGCTAGCTAGCTAGCTAGCTAACTGTGGCCAGCACAGTTAGGCCAGCCAAGTTTGGCTGGCACAAGGGCCACCGTAAAGTGTGTTTGGCCCACTCTCGGATGGCACACGTCTGTGTGCTGGCTTCTCTGAATCAGAGAGTGGTCCAAACATACTTTATGGTGTCCCTTGTGCTGACCAAACTTTACTGGCCTAACTTTGCTGGCCTAACTCCAGGTTAGGATTGCACTCTAAAGATAACCCAATTCATTTGCAATGGACTCAGGCTGATCTTAAAGATATGTTGCTACCCAAGGATCAAGGACAGCCTTGACTGTCCTAACCCCAACCCCATACATCATCCACTAGGCCAAGAGCTGCAAGGATCTTATGACCCCTTCCTAGCAACAAGTTTGACAGATTTTCCCCATCAAGAGCGCTGTACCTGCCCTGGGTTGCTGTAAAATGGGGTACTTGGTTTCTTCGTGGAATTCCTAAGGGAAACATTCCTTTCCTAGTTATTGTAATTGTAAATGAGCCTTTGGAAGAGAGGTACAATGAAATGAATGAAATAAATACACAAATAAATCTGTGACAGGGCAAATGCAGGGCAAATGCAGGAGGACAGCCTGGAGTCAGGATGTAGGAACATCAAACTTATTTCCTGTTCCGCTTCCTCCCAGCCTCCTGCCCCCTTTGCCAATCCAGCTACGTCCTGGGGGCTTGGGAGAAGATGGTTTGCATTACCACCTATTAGATCAGCCATTGCCCCTTGGAACTTGGAAGCCAGAAGGCTCATTGAGTTCAGAGCCTCATAGTCCCAGACCCTGCATATTTTCACCTCTGACATTTCTTCTTTCCTTCATTACTACAGTTGCCGACTGTGGACAAAGAAACTAGAAGACAGGAAATGCAGTATTGCCCATTGCCCCTTAGAAGGTCATGGAATGAGTGGCGCAGGCAGAAGGGGGAACAGGCGATAAAGTGCCTAGGGTTTGCGTGAACCAAGGTGAACAGCCCTAGATCCAGGGCCAGCTCCAGGAGCGGTGGGGCCTAATATGGGGCATTCCTGAGGGGGTTCCACCCTCCCCGCGGGGGCCTCCAGTCACCAAGAAGAGCGCTTGTGGTGGTACATGCAAACCAGGGCACCTGGAAATATTTGGTGGTTACGTGATGATGTCTTTGCCAACGGGAGATCCATTTTGGGCCATTTGGAGGCAGGGGCAGATGGGCGGGCCCAAGGTGAAGATGCTCTGCTCATCCCACTGACTTATAACCCATAGAGATCCCAGCTACAGCAGCAGGAGATATGCTCACAGTGCTGGTGTGGGGCCTAATAAGTGCAGGGCCCAATGTGATGACATTGGTCACATTGGCTTAAGGCTGGCCCTGGATCCTTCTATAAAAGATGCACTGCACCCCCCCCCTTTGTAACTGGACAAGAGGCACTTTTTCAAGTGGTGCTTCTCTTATATTTAGCAGGGGGAGTAGAGAGTAACTGTCCCTCTTTACCCCTGCGCAGTCTTTCTAGTGGCTGTTGCTGGTGGTGTTCGGCATTTTTTAGATTGTGAGCCCTTTGGGGACAGGGAACCATTTAACTTTATTTTTTGCCTGTAAACCACTTTGTGAACTTCTTGTTGAAAAGCAGTATATAAATACTCTTGATTGATTGATTGATTGATTGATTGATTGATTGATTGATTGATTGATTGATTGATTTACAAAAAGGTCACACTCATTTTCCATACAAGAGTGGAAAAGACTCTTCCCATCAGAGTCTTCCCGCAAGGAGAATTATGTCTGGTAACAAGGTGTAAGCTAATGACTGAGCTGTGAGTCAGGATTTCCTTGGTTCAAATCCCACCTTTGCCATGAACTCATGAACTAGATGACCTTAAGCTCCCCCCACCCCCAGCAGCAATATGGCCCTAATAATGCATATCTCACTGGTTTGTGGTAAGGTTTGCAAGACAATACATGCAGAGAGCTTTCAAGGCTCAGAAGGGCTAAATATGCTCAGTAAAATTATCCCAGCACTTGTTTCCTCCACTTTTTCTATAAAAAAAAAATCACGCTTCTGTCTATGGAGGACAGGGGCATGGGGGTCGGTTTGCTCTGGGAATGTTCCCATGAACCTAAGAGGTATAATCCTGCACAGCATTAAAGATGCTCAGGAATGGTCAGAGATGCCACAAAGGCAGCACTCTGTGGTTTTTACATTAGTGAACTGAGAGCAATTCAAAATCTCGAGACACATCAAGGAACAAAACAAAACCCGGAGTGTCATACACTGAGAGAGGAAGATAGGATATAGCATGACAAGCATATTAAAAGTGTGTGTGTGTGTGTGTGTGTGTGTGTGTGTGTGTGTGTGTGTGTGTGT